>JAEIFU010000251.1:0-175965 GCA_018904235.1 Lordiphosa stackelbergi | reverse complement strand
TTGATAAGATTCCGTTCTTGGATTACATCCTGGGAGAGTTTCATATTGTGCGCTCCCGTTTTAGTCCTTGAGTTTTCCAACGCAAACTCAACTTTTTCTCGCAGTGCCCGGCCAAATGACATAAAAGGGTAACAACGGGCACAGTCAAATGTTGTGTTTGGTATTTTTGCGTCACGCGTTGTTCACCTTGTTTTGTATGGGCTGAGGATTGCGCCTGCGCACACGCCTGAATGCGATGTGGACGCGATATCGGTGAAATGATCGCAATCTCAACACACAAAATTTGTGTTTGGCGCAGACATTTTTACTGCTCCGACGGTACCCCGGCTCCTTTCGAGGCTCGGGAGAGGACCTGCTGTTGCTGGTGCTGCTGCCCCTGGAAAGATGATGAAGATGAAGCAGCAGCAAATCTGCAAGCAATGCGACCCGCTCGTCCGCTCGTCCGCTCGTCCGCCCGTGTCTGGGTGCCCCGAACGTCGTGTTGTCATAATGAATGGTGCAGCTTAAGTCATTTCATTTTGGAGCTTGGAGCTGGATTTTTTTTATAGTGCTGCTGGCGCCATGAAATATTAAATTACGCGCTGCTGTTTTTTTCCTCTTCTCTTTTTTTTTTTTGGTCAGTCCTGGGACCCTCTTCCACTCCGCTCATTAGGAGCATTCCACATACGCCGTGTGTGCGAGTGGAAAAATTAATAACTAAACGTTGGGGCCGGGGGGCCATAAAAGTTTCATTCAAAAGTCGGGGACAAGAAGTGAAATTCCACTTTGTAGAATTAATCAGTTAATTTCAGCAAACGCCCCCCGATATTTATTCGGCATAATTACACTTGGCTCGTTTATAGCAACTTTTTATGGGCCGGGGGCTAATTTTCAATGGATGTGTGTGAGGGGTGGGTGGGAGGGTTTTTATGTGTTCGACATTAAAAAGGTTAAGGTTGAGGCGGTTTAATCGTTTTGGGCCAGCCACTTGAGATTACACTTTGAGCTCTAGTTAGCTAATTTGACTAACATTTATGACACATGTTGGCATAATTATGGCTATCTGTGAGTTACGCTGACTCAGCGATAAATCAAACGAATATTAATTCACCAGAAAGAAAAAAAAAAGGAGAGGGAAAATCATCTAAGCTGAAATTTATAGTTGCGGCCTCTCCTAGATCGCGCAGTCCAGTCTCCGATCCCAGGTTCCACTTACCCAGTCGTGTGAGAATGTTGGGCACATGTGCCTGCCTGGTCCTGGCTCTCAACCCCGAGTTCAAGCATTTTTGCCCAAAAACAAAAATAAATAACAACCAAACTCAACTACTGGCACAGCTCCTAATGCCACAGCCAGAGAGCTCTGGTGCTGCAGCTGAAGCTTTTTTGGTTTTCTTTTTCTGGCTTTTTATGTGAGCAACTTCCATGGAAGTGGCTTAAGCCAAACGTAGCAAATATTTTTATATTTGTACAATACATACCTATGTATATATTCAAGTACGGTGTAGTGGAGGCTCGGACTTATCGCCAAACAAGATCAATATGCACGATATCAATATGCTTGCGGTGTTGTTCCAGCTGAACAGCAACAAGAACACAAGGCAAAAGCCAGATGGAAGCTGAAGTGAATGGGGAAGAGGGCATAGACAAGTAGGGTATGGCCGATGGTAAGGGAGTGTGGAATTTACCAAACTTGGGGGTAAATAAGTGTCTGAAGTTTCATCTTTGCTTACACCCAGAGTCAAATAGATTTACGAGTTTAAGTACGAACAAAAAGGAATAAATACTTTAGTCCTTTATCTCAAGACAAAAACAAATGTGCAGCTCGGGCATCCCTGCTAGCCAACATAACGCTGCAACTTATGACTGAACTTAAGACTGAACGTCCCCTATAACAAATTTATTGCAAATATTTTGTTGTAAAAAATTTTATTTAATTAAGTAATTTAAAACCAAAATTAGAAATGTTTAATCATCAAAATTTTATTTTCGTTTGATTCTGATTTGCAAAATTTCCCCCAGAGACACAATTTTAAAGTTACAACCTCGCGGCTTACTATATATTAACTTAGGTCTTGAATCTATCTAATCTAAAAGCGCAATAAGATCCGAGCAAAAACACCTAAAGTTATGCACGAAACAATTTTGTTTGTGAGAGGGAGGTCGGGAGCGCTGTGCCTATTTCAGAGTCAGTGTGGGCCCGGGCAAGGTATACTAAACAAGGTAGGCCTACTCACTCTCTCGAACAAACAGATCTCAGAGATGGTAAGAGATAGAGGTTTGACATGTATGGGACAAATGTTTCTTATACTTGCAGGCAGATCAGGTATATTTTTTATTTTTGCCATGCCCCCACCCGCCTCCGCAATTTTGAAAAAAAAACATCATATCTCCCACAGTTTTGTAGTTTGGCCTTCTAGAGATGGTTAGTCATTAGCAATATGTATCGATTTGCCGAAGAAATGATAAGGATCATAAGTAAATCACCCCCCTCCCACCCTTTCACAACCAACGCCGCACAATTTTAGAAAGAGAGAGAGAAAAACTTAGAGATGAGCGCAGCAGCAGCAGTGCATTCAGCTCCATCACCAGGTACAGAGTATGTTATAGTCGGGCTTGACCGACTTTCCCACTTGTTATATTTATTACTAACCCTTTATTATATGTACACTTGAAAAGTGTATTATAATTTTGCCCTTGCACAGTGGTCGGGCTTGTATGGAGCGAGCGGCCAAAAATACTTCCAGTGGAGATATCATAGTGGATCTTTTTTTCATAATTCTATAATATTATAACAAGTAATAAAACACACAGTGGGTGTGCCTAAGTCCATGCAAAGCACAAAAAACCATCCCAACATAAACAAACAAATTTTTCGCGCAAATAATCAGTTGCTGGCTCATTGATTTTGTCATCGATTTCCTCAGCTATCCGTCTTCTCTTTCTTCGTCTTGAACACATTCGAAAAACTTGCCCTGGGACCACCACGACCTTTAACATTTATAGGTATTTGTACATAACAATTCAATAAAACCGCAACATTTTTCGCCAGCCAATCAGAATGCTTTTCCAAAACTGTAGTTCTTTTTCGACTGCATTCTCGCCAATTTGTTAAATACTCTTGCAGAAATAATGAACGCGTTCTTCCATTTGTTTTAAATTTTCAGTTCTAACTGCATAGCCTTCGCTCTCGATCTTCAATTTTAAAATATCAGATATTTTTTTAATCTTCTCTCAATTATCAAATAAATACATGAGCCTAAATTCACATTCACAAGAAACCACTAAAGCAGAAATTTATATAATAAAAAATGTTACCATAACATTAAAATATCAACTAAATCGCAACAAAACATTTAAATATTCACAAAAGGAACCAAGAAGACAATTACAATAAATGGCACAAAAACGCACAGACGATAATCCCAACAAACGGTACAAATGAGCACAGGAGAACCGAAAAAAGCGAAGCCGCTTTGATACAGATAACACAGCAATCTGCAAGTTTCTGCAGCTGAAACTTAAACCATTATAATCTGTAAATATTGACGATTATTTTAACATAAATTTTATCGTTAGCTTCGATTATCTTCACAACTAAAAGCTTAAATGAAATTATTGTTTTCACACGATTTTATAATTAAACAGGTATCTATGTTACATTCATTTTTTAACATTAACACAACACGTTAACTACCCGCAAATTGTCACAAAACATAGTTAATACCTTTCTTTACAATATTAATTGCTTCCATTGGACGAGCATTCCGTTTTAAACGCGTATTTTTCATTTTATTTGCGAACATAACTTGCAAGTTGTTCAAGCTGTCAAAAACAAATAATTTCATGCTCTCTTTTTTGATGCTATTCTTTGACAGGAAGGTTAGCGAAAAAAAAAACAAGAATGCAGTTTAATAGCTAGTTCTATTATGAGTTAGTGTTGACTCATTTCAAGCCTAAATGTCGACTTTGATTTTTTTATTTTGGGTGGTGGGTGGGCACCACCCCGTGTGGAGAAACATTTTTTCGGAGTAACAACAAACCGCGCACAGAGAGAAAGCTCTCTCTCTTTTCTTTTTTTATCCCCTTTTCACTATTTTTAAATTTTTTTGTAAAAAATAAAATTTTTTTTTGGGGTGGTGGTTGCTAAGCATTTTCCGCAACAACCTCCCCCCCCAAACAACATTTACCCCCCTCCCACCCGCTCGTCTGTTTTTTAAATCCCCATTTCTCCCGGTTCCCCCCCATATTTGGGGTAACTTGGTCCGTCGGGGTTTGCCCAAGAGGCCCTTCCATTTGCTCCTTTTCCCGTGCAAATCTGCCACAAGCCAAAAGCCCCCTGCCCGCATTTTCTCTGTGTCCCGCACTTTGCGCCCAAAAGTTTGCGTCAGGTAAAAATTAACCTGACCGTGCTTCCTGCCAACCCACATACTCAGGTCTGTTCTGAGTCGGAGTGTCCAGCGACCTGTGGAAGCCGCATTCCATCGACTTTGCCATTTCTTTTGGAGATAGAGGCCAAAGTTGTGTTACCAACAGTGTTGCAGCTTTAGCCCCATCAATATGAGCCATTCCATCATCTTTACTATTGCCTGGTTGTTGCGGAGAGCTGGCCTGACTCCTTTGCAACCACCACCACCGCCACGTCATCCGCAAAATCCTACAACTTGGACTTCTGGGGGGAGAGCTATTCGTAATACACCGTCAGTGGAACCTTGCGGGACTCCACCAGTTATTTAAAATGACTCCGTGCAAGCAATAGTATCGTATTTTAGCACCCTATTACTAAGGTAGCTTTTTTGTGTATGTGTGTCTCAATTGTACAGGGTATTTCGTAATCGTACCACTCGACTGCAACGCTCGTACTTGTTTTTCATTGTGTAACAAACATATTAAAGTAAACAAAACAATTTTTTTGCTTCGATATGAGGGCGGTTCAAGAAGTTCTCGGCAATCAAAGTGTGGGGTCCAAGGAAAACTTATAGTGATGGCGGCCACGATTTTTCGTCTCCAGATTGTCTGAAATGAAAAGAAAAAACGGAGTTATAATCAGTATAGATGTCATTATGGTCAGAACTTTACAAAAATTTTGGTAATTTTTTTTTTGAAAAAATGGTGGTTATTGAAAAATGAAAAATCAATTTTGGGCCCTTTTTTGTAAAAGGTTTAATGTAAAATATTTTTGAAATTTTTTGACTGTATCAATATTTATTCAAAATTTTACAGTCGAGTCAAACACACACTATTTCTGTTATTGGTATTTGTGGGACTGAGTATCTGGGTTGATCATCTGTCAAAGTGGTTGTTTCTGTATTGAGGGGCAACGCATGCCATAGTCACACATAAGTAAAAACATATCCTTGATGCAACAAGGACAGGTATGGCACTCTCTCCACAAAATTTTAGTGCGTACCCACCCAGCGGCGCAGAGCTCAACGTGTTCTGTGGAAAATATGCATTACGACTGTCAAAAATGTAATGCACTACAATCGCTGATTTTCGTTAGAGAGATTGTAATCGAAAACAAACAGACTGCGAACATTATGCATTACGATTTTTAAAATATTGTACGCATTCGTAATGGGAGTCCGATGACAGTTCGGCTCTGGCATACATCCTTTATTACTAGTAATGTAGGCTGTGCGTACCCCGTTTACAAAGCGGCCATGCATATGGCAAAGTAATGCAGATTGTATGGGAGTATCTCCTTCATACTGATGGCAAAGTAAGGCAGGAGTAACCCATTTTGTAATGACAATTTGCGCCGCTGGGATTGTTTCAAACACCGCTACATTTCTTGCAGTGCTTGGAGACATTCGAATGTGAAAAATATCAATTACAAATGCGGAACACCTGTAGTTGCGCTGTACTCATCAGATAAGGGTTTCAGACCAAATATTGAGTCTTTGAAGCCCGAACTTGTCCGAGCAGTGGAAATTTCTCAATGCATGAGGTGTCGCACTTCAATCGATAAGTGGCGAAAGAAACGAAGGCCGTCATTTCGAATAAGTTACTCTACGATTTGTAGCCATTGAGTGACCGAACAAAAAGAAGAAACAAATTTTGAAAAATATTTATTCGTTTTCATTTTATGCCCCAAAAAACCGTGTTCCAAAACAATTCCGACTACTAAATATAGAGCTGACGCAAAACTCTTAACCTACAGATCTACGAAAATTATCAAAATAATTGGAAATGTATCTTGGAAATCCGTTGTGTTAGATCCGACCTAAATAAAGCTCTCTTTCATTCGTAATATAAAAAGTACAGCCGAATATTTGTCAAGTCCCCGCACCCAACATTGTTCACTTATTTTCGCGTGGGTGTTAAAGAGCGACCAAACACGGCTCAGCTTTGTCTTGGCCAGCGACAACTAATCGCAGAACAATTCAGAAACAGAACAAATGTCTGTCTGTGCCAAAATTTGTTCCGCTTGTCAATATGATTAACCAGCATTAATTTTTGATTTCAAAATAATAATAAAAAATTCGCAGAAACGAGACACACAAAAATTTTGAATGCTGTGGCGATAAGGCTAAGCCACAAAAAAAAGTCAGCAACGACGACGACAAAGACCAAGTCAACGATGATGGCATAGGACGATTGGTTTAGCTTTATTTGCTGGATTTCTTCTTTTTTTTTTTTGTGATGCTCTTTGTGGCATTTGCATATTTTGAATGTTCGCGCGCGACTTGCACGTTTTACAACAGCAACAACAACTGCAAACTGTTATCGATGGGCCAAGCTGCGCTCTGGTGGAGTCATGTAGACGACCTTTTCATAGTTTGGTTTGTTGTCAAACAATTGTCACAACGTGTTGGCATTCACACGAACTTTATGTTTAACTCAACACCTAGCGAAATGTTTGTATGTGCCATACAATTCCAATTCCCTGGGTCCTGTCAAGGGTTAAAGATTGGAATTGAGCCTGGCCCTACCGCATTGCTGAAAATACACATTAATCACATTTGCCGAATGCCGCTGCCTTCTTTGTGAAAAAGCAAACACCCGTTCTGAAGGGTTCCTCAACTCGGGGCTAATAATGTGCGGAACCTCTTCAGTGATCACATCGCATGGCCTGCGGTTCCATTGTGTTGTGATTCTGGAGGCTTGCTTTATCATTATTATATTTATGGCACAATTTTGTTTTTCACTTGTGCCTTGACAAGCGGGAATATCTTTTTTCTCGCAATCGTTTCGCTGAATAGATCACTCAAGCGTAATGAATTATTGATGGACTGAACGACTGATCGACTCACAAGAAGGCAAAAAGTTGAAGGAGGCTCTGTAACCAGAGCTTTTTTTTATGCGCTGCACCCATTAAAAGTGATATCAAAGGGGGTATTATGAAATTGGGAAACAGGGAGAAGTTTATCTTATGATCCAAGATCATGGATTAGTGGCAACAGTCGAGTCGATCGAGTAGTTGGAACTTTCTAATTTGATTATATAAAATGTGAAAATGTTGGACTTTTCGTTTATGTCTTACGATATTTCATTTATAGCTCGAAACTATTAACAAACGTCTTTCCATCTAATTCCAAGCACCGTTTCCAAATAGATTGTAATATTCCAGAACGAATTATTTCCTGTCGGAAGATCCTCGAGAAGGACGGCCATAATCTCCAGTGACCATTTGAGTGACCGTTTACATTAATGTCCTGTGCGCTTGCGAATTCTGCCGAATAAATTACTGTTACTAATCTTTCTGAGCTCTAGAGTCCTTGGCAATGTCTTGTAAAGGGTTGACAGTATTTTCAAACCATTGCAATGGTTCAATGCATTGAAGTCGACAGTATTCAGTCGACGACACTAATCAGTCGCAGTTCAGTCGCTGTTAAATCAGTAATTGGTCACTGTTAAGTCACTGTTCAGTCACTGTTTAGTCACTATTTAGTCACTGTTCAGTCACTCATTAGTCACTGTTAAATCACTGTACTCACTGTGCTGTTAAGTCACTGTTCAGTCACTGTTTGCCCACTACTCAGTCACTGTTAAGTCATTGTTAATTTACGGATTGGTCACTGTTTAGTCACTGTTAATTCACTGTTTAGTCGCTGTTCAGTCACTGTTTTCAGACACTGTTAGGTCACTGCTCAGTCACTTTTTAGTCAGTGTTAAGTCACTCTTTTATCACTGTTAAGTCACTGTTCAGTCACTGTGCACTGTTCAGTCGCCGTTCAGCCACTGTTCAGTCACTGTCAATTCACTGTTTAGTCACTGATTAGTCAGTGATTAGTCAATGTTAAGTCACTGTTTAGTCACTGTTAGGTCACTGTTCAGTCACTTTAAGTCACTGTTAAGTCACTCTTTTATCACTGTTAAGTCACTGTGCAGTCACTATTCAGTCGCCGTTTATCCACTGTTCAGTCACTGCTTAGTCACTGATTAGTCACTGTTTAGTCACCGGTAAGTCACTTTTTTGTCACTGATCAGTCACTGTTTAATTACTGTTTAGTCACCAAACCCCTTCCACCTCTTTCCCCCTCTTTCACTTCTCTTTCACAGCGTCACGTGATGCAGAAAACATATTTTACTCCTACTAAAATCTTTCGTACCGAAATTAAAATGTCTCACATCAAAAATTCTGAAGAATTTTTAAGAATAAAAAATATGATTTGATTCCCTTCCTACCAACCTCCCTTCTGGAATTTGTTGTGTCGATCCCGAATGGCTAGTTTATTTTTCCGTGTATCACCGAAATCGAAATGTCTGAGCTGTCTAAGATTTCTAAGTCAATTTTCCAGATATAAATAAACAATTAGAGTTATCTTTAGATAGGCGCATAGGCAACCAAAAAACCGATGCTCTTTATTACTCTCAATGCAACAACTTATTACAAGCACCGTGACTCTGTGACACCTTAGCTGGCTAGTTGCTAAATTTATTCATAAAATATATAGTACTAGTGGAATCCGATAGATTCGATAGATTTTGGTGCCCACACTTGGATTATATATTTTACATATTTGAACTGCTCTATTACGAGCTTCCTTTCAACAAAGATATCTATTCAAAATCCTCTTGAGTCTGAATATAAGTACAAATGTATTATTATAAATTAACTCCCTGTTGAAGTTAAAACTCATAGGTATGGGGATACTCCTGCTTTGAGAAAGTTGATAGTCTCCATAGATACTTCATAAAGAGGGTTCTTCAATTACCAACGCAAACGCCGAATTACGTTCTTGCAATCGAAACGGGACTCGAGGATGGGCACTTTTATACTTTAAATTTGCACTTAAAGTACATAACACGAACATTGTTCGATTATGGAAGTCAACGGTTACCGCACATTCTATCAAGGAAAATTCTTGAAAAAAATATAGATTGGAGCAGAGAATACATGCCTTGAAGATAAATTTGTGCAATGAATCTGCCACGTACATCGATTGGTGCAATAAGCTTGACGTTGTATTTATTAAACTTAAACTTCAAAATATTCAGAGATACTACTCAAGTGCTAAAATAAGCCAGTCAAGATTTTATAAAGAACTGAGTCATCATGCTGCAGCCGGATACTGCAATGATAATTTTTCCCGCAAACAGATAACATGGATCATCAAGGCAAGGGCAGATATGTTATGGCTAAATGCAAATCGAAGGAATGTACTCGGACTCGATAAAAGATGCAGCCTGTGCCACATGCAAAAGGAGGAGGAAATTAAACAAACGTTAGGGAGATGTCCAGTGCTCAAGAAGTTTAGACAACGATTTTTTGGAGCGAAATATCTGAGTGATGCATAATTAATTGGAGTCTTAAATGGAGAAAGAGGATGGGTGACCTTAAGCTTATTTGTAGAGTATATTATCATGTATCGTAAAATGTTACTAACTGAATTCAATGTTTAATGTTAATTAAGGCAGCAATTATAATCTTAGTCAATGTATTTTAATGTTAAATTTAAAATTATTGTCAATATCAATTAATGAAATTCTTTTTGTTTTTTCTATGGGTGATCATCTAACGCACCATTGCCGGTGAACGATTTGATATCTCGGGCCGACCGGGGAAGTCAAGTGTAGTAACCGGAAATGGAGTATTGGGGACACTTCAGGGGAAATGTGGGCTGACGGCTTTAAATGCCATGCCCAGAAGCATATAATTATTTACTTATTTTAAGGATATTAACATTATAACTCAATAATAAAATAATAACTCAACTCAAACTCATAGCTTGCCCTTACAAGAAATTTTTAGGGCTCTTTGAAAACAGAGCGTTATAAACTTTTGTAAAAGGGCTTTAAAAAGGAAAAAGGATAAACATGGTCTTAATACCAAACAATCTAAATGGGGAATCGATGGAGAGCGAAGAACAATCTTGACCTAAAGATCCTAGAGTACGAAGTTTTATCACAAATTAAAGTCAGCTTTCTTATTTATCTTGGACAGGTTTTATCACGTCTAATGACATTAATTGCAATGAACGATGCTTAATGAAGCTTTCTCATCAATGTTTTTGCTTTAAATATAATTCAATTATTACAACATTTTGGAATAGCAACGGCATGTCTGAACAGATTATTCAAGAGTTAACCACAGCTCTCTCATCAGCAGACTTGTTGCTTTCACGCTTCAACCACTTGCAAATTTCGGTTGTGTTTGCCAATCTGGCGAATGCAGGCTTGAGGATTTCAATGGGCAGAGAAATTCCCAGCCTGAAATTAAGCTATGGGTTCTTAGAAGGTGTGTTTAGCCAATTGTTGAAATTAAATCTCTTGTATTTTTGGCTGCTACTAAAGCTGGACAGTCGTTCAGTCATCGTTCAAGCAGGTCCAAAGAGTTACACAAAAATTTTTGCTTTATTTTTAAGAGGGAAACCGTTTAGGCTTTTATTACAAACATTATGGCGAGCCGTCCATCTATACTTATAAATCTGTAGGTCCGACTGACTGGTATTCTGACAGACTGACATATTATCAACCCACAGCCCAAACTGCTTATTTTAGAGATTTAAGATTTGACATAGATCTTCGTTTAGTTATGCAGGCGCGCACTAAGAATGAAAATTTGGAAAAATTTTCCGCGAAGTGGGTCAAAAAACGCCAAAGAAAAGTTTGTATGGGGCAAATAAATGAGCTATTGCGTTCAGGCAACATGGTGCTAAGTTGTTTTTACTAAAAGCACAAGAGAGACTCACACTCCCGGCCGCAAAAGCTGATTTTATTGTATGCTGGCAAATAAATGCGAGTGGGAAGTTGGAATGAGGGGGGACGGGAAAGAGTGGAGAGCGCAGGAAGGTGCAGGAGGGAGAGTAATGAGACGGAACGGGAAAGAGTGGAGAGCGTTGGAAGAGGGAGGGGGCGAGGGGAAAGAATCGAAAGTTTTAGTTATTGTCTTAATTTAAAATGACAGATTAAAATGTTCTGCTTTTACATCCATCACAATCTCAAAAATTAGAAATCATAATTGCACAACAGATTTGTTCACCACCAAAATCGAACTAGATTCATTGGTTTCCTTGTAATCGATTTGTGCTGGTGAACACGGTCAATGATATTTATCACTTAAACTTAAATGATTTTTAAAAACAATTTTACAATTACTTTATTAGTTGTGTATCGTTTCTGAACCAATTTTCTTGTCGAAGCCACCATTTTACAAGCAGGGCTGTAAAACCTTTCAGAATCAAGCAGGTCCTTCGAGCCGGACCTGGAACAAATCATTTTATATCAATTACCATCTGAAGCCCAACCGTATCCGCTCTGTTTATACTAAAGTTCGAATACATAACCCACTTACGTATTAAGAGTACACAGTAAATGAAAGTCGAGTTACTCAACTGGAGTACTTTTATATCCTTTTTTTGTTTGCGAGTTAATGTGGCAGGCCGCATCTCTGACCAAGTTTTGTGACTTTGTCAATTTGTGATATATTGTTTCGGTAGCATTTTGTTAAACGTGATCAATTTTTAATTACCCATCATCATCATCCATCCATCCATCCATCCGTCCATCCATCGATCCAGCTCCTCCATCTCCTCGATCGATCGATTGTCGTATCAATCGCACCGCACTAAATGTAACCTGCAGACGTTTGTCGCTTGTCATTCAACGATTTATGCCCTCCGAGCGACTTTAATAAATGTGTCTTGCCGCTTTTGGTTTGCGCCGGGGGCCAGCAGCCAGCTACTTCACTTGATTGAGTCGACTTTTGTCACCGCTTGGATAATATGGCGCCGTCTTCTTGTGTGTGTTTGTGCTTAAAATATTTAATTAGTTTTGTTTAATTAACACTTGAGACAAGGTAAAAACGGTTCCAACGGGAAGCGTGCCACCAAAGGCGTGAAGATCAAAAGGTTGGCCCTGGCAAGTGAGTTGGCAACTGAAACTACTTTCCTTTCATACAATTTGATATTTTAAGTGATTCCTCTTGACTTGCCTAAGTCCGCTTCCAGCAACAACATAATTTCCACCGTCCGACAACTAAAGCCCACGCCCATTTTGCCACCAAGTTTCAAAACCTTTTGCTGCCCTCTGGCAAGTTTTGGTTAGGCCGCCACCAAAATTCCAGTAAACGCCCACAGCACGCGCCAAAATGTGAGAAACAGAAGAAGCCCCAAGAACAACACCAACATGCTGGAGGAGCACCATCACCAGCACCAGCAGCAGCAGCCAAGCTGGCTGCCAAAACTTGGCCACTTGAGTTCTTCTCCTACTTCGGCTACTTCTTTCTCTGCCACAGTTTTATTTATTTTGGTACGCGCCCAGCAACAAATTAAAAAGTAATTCACAGGCGCAGCATAATTAGCTGCTAAGTGACACTAATGGGTAGCCAGCCTCCTCCAGCTCCAACTTGAATGCACTTTTTGTGTACACTCGGAAAAAAATATCAAGTATTTTGTATTTGAAACAGGGAAAGTCAGGGGCAAGACTGCGATCGACTAATTTTGAAAACAAAATTCTAACTTTTATCAACAGCTAGAAAAACTTTATCTTAACTTATTTTCCTTTTTATGTTGCACGGTCCTTCGAGCCGGATATTCTGAAAACAACGTTTTATATTGCGGTTGGGGTCACTTTGTGGTAAAGAATGTCAAAAGCCAAATGTCTGGTTTCACTTATGAACACTTGTTGAAGGCAGTTTCACGGTTCGTTACAAACACTTTTTATCCCGCTTAAGCAACATCTAACTGGTCAATGAATAATGACTTGGTTCGCGGTTCGGTTAAATTTAAAGTTGAGTACGGTTTTCCTTTCCTTTAATGTTCTAGAAGGCGACCTTATTTTTGTCAAATCACATTTAAAGGCCTCCAAGTTTAGCTCGAATTCCAATTGTGTGTAGAAAAATCTCTAGAGCAGTGGTGCCCAAAATGCCAAAAGCCTATCCCATGGGATAGGGACTCATTATTCTGCCGGCGTCGCAGCCCACACACGCATAGAGAGAAAGAAAACGTGTGTTCTATAAATAGCACGCTCGGCGGCTGACTCCCTTACGACGAGTGCTTTCGTATTTTTCTTCTCTCATGAGGCATTTGTTCGTTTGCTTGTTGCTCATGTTCGACGTCATGACGTTTTCTTCGTGTTTCGCTGCTACGCACCCAAGCGCAAAGCTCGATAATGTGAGTTTGGGCACCACTGCTCTAGAGATATCAGTGACATCACCCAAAATAAAAAATGAATCAAAGCATGCCTAATCGTTAAGCGATAGTGTTCTGAAATAAGGACAAAAGTTCCTATTTGATCTGAAATGGTCGTTTGTAGCTGCTTCAATTTCACTGTCAGTAAGTGAATTGTGAAGGAATTCTCGAGTGTTATATTTCTCCTTATGCTAAATGCTTATACCTGAATTTACACGCAGGTTAGACTTGAAGGTTCATCCAATGAATTCTGAATTTGTTTGTCTTTTAATAACACTTACATGTTGGGTTCAGCAACCATGTCGTTTCTTGTCTCTTTGTCTATGATATCAACATCACTATCACTTTCATCTTCCAAATAAATTTCGTTTTCATTGTCTTCATCGCCTGTTTCAAAAGGGTTGATCTCCTCCTAATCTTCGTCTTCCACCACAATATTTCCCGACGCAAACGCCTTAAATTGTTTAAAAACACCAATAACTCTTTTTACGCAATGATTTCAGAAAAGGAAACTAATTTTTTCATAAGTGTCAAATTGACACGCCAAGAATGCTTTCGTAACTTTCGCTTGATCAGCACAAATAACAATAGAAACACACTACGGATAAGATTTTTTCTAATTTCGTCGGAATTCGTTCCGTGCGCCAAAATTTCATTCACTTGCGTTAATTAGCAAAGACGCAATAGCGTTTTTAATCTAAAAATTGTGTCAAATCGACACAAAGGCCGGATGTGTGTTAAATACAAAATAACCTTTTTGTCAATTGGATGCCTCATCGTCCAGAACCAGGAAAAAATGGATACAAGAGGGTTTGGAAAGGGTGGGAATGACGATGAAGAAGGATTGGGTGGGACAAAAGGGGGGGCGAAGAGGGGGAACAGTAAATTAACAGGAACTAAATAGTGACTAAACAGTGACTTTACAGGGAAGACAATGACTTGACAGTGACTAATCAATGACTTAACATTGACTTAAAAGTGACTTAACAATGACTTCACAGTGACTTAACAGTGACTAAACAGTGACTATTTATCTATGGAGAAACACAATAAACAAGACTTGAAGAAAACGAGAGCGTAAGTTAATGTCGGCTCCCCCCGACTTCGATATACCCGTTACTCATGAAAAAACATGATTAACAGTGTTCCCGCGTTTCTTAGTGCGACCATCCAAAAAGTATGCAACATTTTTTTAGGGTGGTAGCGGGGAGGGCTTGGTTCACTTTTTTGCTTATAACTTGAGAACCGTTCATCCGATCTTTATCATTGTTGCGGCAAATTGATTCATTTTGCTAATTACTAACTATCTCTAGAAGGTACGAATCCTCTATCTTTAAAACTGTAGGAGATATAACTTTTTCCCAAATTGCGGGGGCGGGAGGGGGCGTGGCCAAAATTTGAAACAAACTTGATCTGCGTGCAGATAAAAAAAGCATTTGTCCCATACATGTCAAACCTCTATCTCTTACCATCTCTGAGATCTAGGTGTTCATACAGACGGACGGACGGACGGACGGACGGACGGACGGACGGACGGACAGACGGACAAGGCTAAATCGACTCGGCTGTTGATGCTGATCAAGAATATATATACTTTATATGGTCGGAAATGATTCCTTCTGCCTGTTACATACATTTGCACGACTTTAGTATACCCTTTTTACTCTACGAGTAACGGGTATAAAAAGAAAGAAACAGCAGTAAGTGATCTTGTTGTTGGCATTTATATTCCCTTTTAGTTTTCTTCATTTGAAAGCTGATTTATGTGAAGGGTTTGTCCGGAAAGTAAAAGGACTGATTTTCTTCAGCCGCAACTGTACTTTGGAGCGTGCGCGCACGGACAGGATTCGGTAGAGGGCGTTCCTAGCTAACGCACTGGTCAGTTGTCTTCAAGCACCTAGAGAGTCGGAACAGGCATTTTTGCGCGACCTGTTTCTGTGAGTGGTGGAAGCCGGCAAGAAGTACGAGATTAAATTCATTGTGAAACTCGGTAAATCTGCAACAGAGACGTTTGATATAATCAATAAGTCTTACCCAGATGTTGCTTTGGGTGCATCAGACCTTTTTGGAGGGCCGAGAAGAGGTTGCCGATGAAGACCGTGCTGGAAGTCCTTCGACTTCGACAAACACCGACAATGTGACTCGTGTGCGCAAAGTTTTGAGCTCAGGCCGTCGACTATGTATTCGTTTAATTGTAATGTGCTTCACGACAGAGCATTTGAACATGCGCAAGGTGGGCGCGAATATGGTCCCAAAAGTGAACTTGAAAAGTGACTTCTTGAGAACAGCTACCTGACCAAGGCCGGCATCCCAACGCAACCCCCCCAGACTATTTTTGCTTCCTCACCTGAAAAGGCCGATAAAAAGCAAGCATTTTAAGACGACAGAGGGGATCCAAGCAGCATGCACCGCGGCTCTCAAGGCTGTTCCGGAGAATGGCTTCCGTGAGGCCTTTAATGCTTGGAAATCGCGCTGGCAGCGCTGCATCGACGCAGAAGGACCCTTTTTTGATAGTTTTTAAGGAATCGTTACGATTGGCTCAATGCATTTTTTCTTACTGTCCTATTACTTTCCGGACAAACCATACCATTAAGAGATCTTGTGATTTTGAAATTTAAGCCTTTATTTTAGCATCAAGTTTCACATCAAAGCCTCTTAAGTGTTAAGGACACTCACACCTTATTGTATAAGAGTTTCTTCTTAGATATTTCTGATAACAGTAAATAGAGCTTTACTGTAAACTAACAAAATGACGGTCCTTCGAGTCGGGTTTACTGGAAACAATGAATGCAAAAAGCACAAGTAAGACCGTTGCAGTCGAGTAGCCCGACTTCCATATTCACTTCTGTTGATGCTGATCAAGAATATATAAGGTTGTCAAAAAAGTCATGCGGTATTTTTTATTAAATTTTCAATTGTTCATAAAATTCGTTATAATAATGCGATTTAAGTCAATATGCGCCGTTTTGTTCGATGACGAGTTCCCAACGAGATGCCAACTTCATAATGCCCCTCTTATAGAAGCTCGCTCCCCTATTGGCAAAAAACTCGGAGAGCCAATTTTCACAGGACTCTCTTGTGGCCAACTTCCGACTACCAAGCTCGTTCGCCATGGACAGAAATAGGTGGTAATCACTCGGTGCGAGATCCGGACTATACGGTGGATGCAAAAGAACCTCCCATCCGAGCTCCCGGAGCTTCTGGCGCGTCACCAATGATGTGTGTGGCCTGGCGTTGTCCTGATGGAAGACAATTCGGCCTCTGTTGATCAAAGATGGCCTCTTCTGCATGAGTGCTGCATTCAAGCGGTCCAGTTGTTGGCAGTACAGGTCCGAATTGAGCGTTTGGCCATAGGGGAGCAGCTCATAGTGGATGATTCCCAATCCCACCAAACACACAGAAGAACCTTAATGGCCGTCAATCCAGGCTTGGCCACCGTCTGGGCAGCTTCACCGCTTTTCGACCACGACCGTTGGCGCTTCACGTTGTCGTAAGTGACCCACTTTTCATCGCCAGTCACCATCCGCTTCAAAAACGGGTCGATTTTGTTGCGATTCAGAAGCGATTCGCATGCATCCATACGGGCAAAAATGTTTTTTTGCGTCAAGTCGTGTGGCACCCATACATCGAGCTTCTTTTTGAATCCAAGCTTCTTCAAATGGTTTATAACGGTTTGATGACTCATGCCCAGCTCTTGGCCGATGCTACGGCTGCTACTATGCCGGTCTCTTTCGATCAATTCAGCGATTTTATCGCAATTTTCGACGACAGGCCTTCCGGACCGTGGCGCATCTTCGATCACCTCTGCACGCTATAACTCACGAACGACTAAAAACAAACAACAATAAATCAAACACGTGTTAGCGCGTGAAAAGAGCTTTCCAAAAAGGTCTAGCGTGAACCGATGCGACGAATACAACTAGAACTACGCGCTTGTCAAGACAAGCTGGCGGAAATACCGCAAGACTTTTTTGACAACCTGATACTTTATAGGGTCGGAAATGTTTCCTTCCCCCTGTTACTTACATTTGCACAACTTAATGATCCCCTTTTACCCATTTTTAATGGGTACAGGGTATAAAAATATTTGGTTCTAATTACGAACACTTGTTGAAAGGATTGACGCAAGCACTAGATAAATAATTTGGGAATTTTTACGGGTCCATACCAAAATCATTAAACTAGTTAGGTTAGCGAGCACAAACAGTTCAGTTTAGAACAAAACCTACTTCAACCTCTCAGCTTGGAGAAGCAGACAACTTATGGTTAATGGTTCGTTTTACCATACCTCAAAATTCTGAACTGATCTAGTCTTGAATAGTAG
The DNA here is from genome assembly GCA_018904235.1 of Lordiphosa stackelbergi. Classification (NCBI taxonomy): domain Eukaryota; kingdom Metazoa; phylum Arthropoda; class Insecta; order Diptera; family Drosophilidae; genus Lordiphosa; species Lordiphosa stackelbergi. Next base: position 158,088 of record JAEIFU010000251.1, on the reverse strand, counting down.
CCTTGACTATTTATAAGATTGATAAATACTTTAAACCCGTATCAGCGCTGCCTTTTTTCTCTAAGTGTATCACTTGGTGTGTGGGCAACCAAACTTCTTCTTTATTCTTCACTGCACTTTGGCTGAATTAGCTAATTGAGGTTTTGTTGGTAGTCCACATGGCTCCCCAGTGGCTGCCAAGTTTTTTGGAGAAAAATTGATGTTCCTGTTGAAAGGCAAAGGTCATTATGGTGATGAAAAGTGTGCTATAAGGTAGCCGGGTAATTTATGTCAACAAAACACACAGTTGGTATTTAGACACTCACACTGAAAATATGGTGAGTATACAACAACGAGATTTCACTAAAACGATTCTCAATGTATAATACACAGGCTGAACATGAAAGACGAAGGAAAGCTCCAGAGACGGCACTACAAAGATTGGCACGCTTGGAGGGATTGCAGGAATCTTCTTTGGAGAGCAGTGAAGTTTGCTCAACTGAGACAAGCAGCAGCGAGTGTATGGAATGGGATTGCGATCAAGACAAAAGTTGGCAATCGGAGGGTAATGTCAGGCCTATGAAGAAACCCGAACAAAGGAAGACCAAATCTTTGCCAGATATTTTACAAAATGAAGATAAACTAAAGGAAATATGTTGGAAAAGAGCGGATACATATGTTAATGAATTTCTACAAAACTCAAGGGATACCTATCGCTCTGAACAATCAACGGATAACTCCAAAACTTATAGTCAAATCTATAGCGAAGTTTATGAAGAATCCAGGGCACGTGAGAAAAAAGCAAAAAAAGTACGTAAAGCATATAGAAACAATAAGGCTAAGCTGGAGGAAATTTCCAATTCTGAAACAAGAGGCAGCAGTAGATATACAGAACGCTCGGAAAGCTGGCGGCAGGCAGAGGTTCATACGGATGGAGAGAGAGATATAGAGTCGAACTATCAAACCGATAGTACCAGAAGTTCATTTAAAGAATTTAACAACATTCCCAAACGCCAAAGAGAGGAATATAATTTCAATTTAAATCTGAAATCCAAATCAAGTATAAGCTCCAATTCAGCTCACAAAACGTATAGCAAAAACTCTTCCATCTCTTATGAAGGAACAAATCGTACCCAAAGCAGTTACACTTCGAACTCTCTCAACCAAAACATTTCAAGATCGTGCCAATAGTCCCATTGTCTTTAGGCAAGAATCAACTAAAAGTAAAACCGTGGGTCTGCAATTTCCCAGTGAAGATGAGTTACCTACCACCAAGCTTAACTCACCTCAAAGTATTTTAGGTCTGCAGATCTATAATGCCGATGAGGCTTTATTAGAAGTACCCAGCGATTTTAAGGGTACCAAAATCTTATTGGACAATGATGCAGATTTCTTGGACATTAACCTAACCGATGATGAGAATCAAATACATTCCAAGCTAATGGCCGCTGCTTTGACCAATAAAAAGAGTTCCCTCAGCCTGAACAAAAGTGAGACCAGTATTTTGAGTAATGAAAGTATCTGCAGTTATACACCTAGTTATATATTCTATCGACGCTCGGACTCGGATTTGGAGAAAGCAGAAAAAGAGAAAGAACTGTCACCTGATGATGATTATGTGGCCTATTTGGCGGATAAAACATTAAAAGCCTGTTCGAAAATCTACAACGAGGAGTTTAAAATTAAAACAGTCAAAAGAGAGGCAAGTGAATTGCCTTTAAAAGTTGATCGTCACAGTTTGGCCCAAGAGTTCAATAAGAAACTTCAACGTCAATTGAAGCTGCTCTCGGAAAGTTTTCAGTAAAATGGAACAAATAAATAATGCAATATATTTTGTTTAACAATCATAATTTGTTTATTGCTCACGATTTCAAACAATGGGAGCCGGAGCCTACTCGCCCGTCGCCTGGCAGTCTGCCCGGCTCTGGCCTCAAGGCATAAATCAATTTTACCCTAGTCCAAGTATCTTGCTGAAGTCTGCTTCACCACTCAAGTGGTTGGCATAGCATAATTAGCCCTTGGCTACTGTTAGTCTGTGGCTGTTCCATGTTGCACATTCATTTTCTTCACACCCACTAAATATACATACATATGCAGTCGGGTTTCACTTTGTTTACCCACAGCATACAGCAGAGAGACCCGCCCATTTATGCACTCGCGGGATGCATTTAATTGCTAACCAAACATTACATCCAACATTTGAGTGAGGTACGCCAAAATATTGTTTTAAGGCACATCAACATACATATTTCACCTTTCTAATGAGATCCCAAAAACAGAAAGAAAAAAACGAACAGTTGATTGTTTCCTTACGTACCACTATGTACGCTCTTTAGATTTCTTATAATGACGTGTGCCTGGATATGTTTATAATTTACGAGCGAGAATGTTTTAACAAATTTGTATTGTTTTTTTTTCACTGCGAGTGAAAATTCAACTAAATAATTGTGCTGGTATCGTTGCAAGGCAAAAAGTTGACCTACTTCTAAATAAATATATGTATGCATCATTAATCAAATTTAATGAAGTACATTTATAATCATTGCTCAAGTGTGCCAAAGTTAAGCAAAACTATTTTGCTTTAATGGGGGACTAATTAAAGTTCGGAGAAAAAATAAGTCTGTATGATACTTTTATTTGTAATTAGATGTATTGAATTATGGGGGGTTGCGACGGTTCGATACGGAGGTTCGAATCCGGTAGTGGGTAATCGGTTCTAGGACCGGTTCCTCCTCTGTTTGATCCTTTAATGGTCGATTTGATTTGAAATTTGAGTTCTCGAAATTATGTGGAATTTAGCATTTTGCCTGATACGAACCACAGCAAAGCAACTGGTTCATTCTTCAATATCAGTGCTAAGCTCTTCAATAGATTTGATTAATAACCCTGCACAGAATAGTTGAGTGAGTTAAGCTGCCCGTCCACACTGTGTGTTTCAGTCTTCGAGGTACCCTTCAGTACGCTGCACTAGCACATGGATGTTGAATACAGGTACTTACCGCCCAACTCACCAGTAATGCATTTTAGTATACTTACTCTTTTACTAAAGCATCAACAGAAAACTGTCACAACGTCAAACGATTTTTCGTCAGCGATTATGCAGAGCTCAAAGGTGACCTGCCTGCAAATTGTTAGTGTAATTTAGAGCACGCACATATACATATTTATATTATACATTTTGTCATTCCATCGCTTTTTCGTGCAACGGGGCCGCAAGCGTAAAAACAAAAACCAGATTCGGCAGAACTTCGCCTATCTAACTGTTCGTGTGTGTTCGTCGTGACGTATGCCAGTTTGTTATATTACAGCTATAGCAAAAAAATCTCAAAGTTGTGTGAAAAGCGACAATATAGTAATATAGTACTAAAGTAATAAGACGCTATTATTGAAAACAAACAACTTTTTCTGACCTATCTTTTGTACTGCAGCTATACTATATAGCTGTCCGATTTTCATAATGCTTGGTGAAATTAGTGATCACAATCGTTTCTATGGGAGCTACACTAATAAAAAAACGACCACACAAAACCCAGCACAAGTGTGCTCCTATTTGAACAATTTCGTTCGTGAATTATCGTTTACAAAACAAGCCCGACGTCTTTCAATTATTCTCCTTTCGAAAAAAGCTCTCAGTCACAATAGCTTTGCCTTAATAAAGCAATTTGTAGCAATGTCTCGAGCGAGGTCGGTAGCCGCGATGGTAGCGACGCCGACTCTTGCGTTATAAGAAGCTTCGAGGCTATGAGTTCGATCAATGCTTTCTGCAGACAAAGTCAATAAAATAATCAAGTGAGAAAGTCGGTCAAGCCCGACTATAACATACTCTGTACCTGGAGGAGCTGAATGCACTGCAGCTGCTGCGCTCATCGCTAAGTTTCTTTTCTCTCTCTCTCCCTCTCTCTCTCTCACTCTCTGCCTCTCTCTCTCTCTCTAAGATTGTGCGGCGTTGGTTGTGAAAGGGTGGGTGGTGGGTGGCGGGGAGTGATATACTTATTTGCTCATAACTCTAGAACCGCTCATCCGATCTTTATCATTTCTTCGGCAAATCGATACATTTTGCTAATGACTAACTAACTCTACGAATCATCTATCTACAAAACTGTGGGAGATATAACGTTTTTTCGATATTGCGGGGGCGGGAGGGGGCGTGGCAAAAATTGAAAATAAACTTGATATGCCTGCAAGTATAAGAAGCATTTGTCCCATACATGCCAAACCTCTATCTCTTACCATCTCTGAGATCTGTTTGTTCATACGGACGGACAGACGGACGGACAGACGGACGGACAGACGGACATGGCTATATCGACTCGGCTGTTGATGCTGATCAAGAATATATATACTTTATAGGGTCGGAAATGATTCCTTCTCCCTGTTACATACTTTTGCACAAACTTAATATACTCTATGTACCTTCGGTAAAAGTCATATCTCCCACAGTTTTGTAGATAGATGATTCGTACCTTCTAGAGATAGTTAGTCATTATTAATATCTATCTTTTTGCCAAAGAAATGATAAAGATCGGATGAGCGGTTCTCAAGTTATGAGAAAAAAAGTGTAATAAAGACGCCCCACGCACACGCATACAACATCGCATTGCATGCATCAAAGAGAGAGAGAGAGAGAGAAAGAATTAGGGTTGAACACAGTGGCAGCGACGCATTCAGCATATACACTGCGTACAGAGTATGTTATAGTCGGGCTTGACCGACTTTCTCACTTGTTTGCTTATAACTTGAGAACCGTTCATCCGATCTTGATCATTTCTTTGGCAAATCGATTCACTTTGCTAATTACTAACTATCTCTTGAAGGTACGAATCATCTATCTGTAAAACTGTAGGAGATATAACTTTTTTCCAAATTGCGGGGGCGGGAGGGGGCGTGGCCAAAATTTAAAACAAACTTGATCTGGGTGCAGATAAAAGAAGCATTTGTCCCATACATGTCAAACCTCTATCTCTTACCATCTCTGAGCTCTAGGTGTTCATACAGACGGACGGACGAACAGACGGACAAGGCAAAATCGACTCGGCTGTTGATGCTGATCAAGAATATATATACTTTATATGGTCGGAAATGATTCCCTTGCCTGTACATACATTTGCACGACTTTAGTATACCCTTTTTACTCTACGAGTAACGGGTATAAAAATCATATGAAATTATACAGGAAATTTTTGTCGGTAAATTCAAAGAATTGTGAGGTACCGTCACGTACAGTAAAAGTGCCACAATACATAACGTAATGATCACGGTTCCACAATGCTCCAACCAATAAAATTGGTTAATCTTATCCTTGTTTACAGTAAACACATAAGTGTAACACAGCATCAGTACAAATTCCACACTGCAAATACTGCGTAATAATTCTAAAAAACATAGAATTATAATTACCCTTAAATGTCGCGGTTTTTGTCTCCTCTTCAAATAGTGAGTTTGGGAATAGTTTGAGATGAGAGTCTGATGATAGTTTAAGGCTTTTACAAAAAAAAAAAAAACACATAAGGTATCGAATTTTTAACATAAATGGGATAAATTGGTGATATGTGGCATCAATTTCTATTGCCCTATTTATATGGGCTGAATGATAAATAAGAACTTGAGAATTACAAGCAAGCATTTTGGGGTGAATGCTTTCAAATAGATTGAATACTAGTAACCCTTTAGTTGCCCCGTCTTAGACGCACAGCGTGACGCAGTCGTCTAAAACGTCAGTCCCATTGTGTTTTTCAGTTCAATATAATCCTCTCAGAGTAAGTAAAAGTCTTTCATGCAATAAATATAAGCTTGTTTAATTCAGTTGTTTATCGGAACAGGCAAGCAGAAAGGCATAGCAGGTTGTAGCAACGCGCACAAATTTTATTTTGTTTTGGTGTGAATCGCTTTTTTATCCCTGAAAAGAAACTTTTCGTATCCTCCAGAAGAAACACTTTCTCTCCTTCAAGAAATGTCGCAGAGTGGCACATATCTTCCCGAAGGGAGATGAGAATGCGATAATTGTGCAATATCGCCAGAGTGAAGCGACACCTACTGGAAGAATCGCATTCTTATCTTCTGCGATTAAAAATGTTTGCTGGGTACATACAAATTATTCTTTCTCCGGGCTGACTCGAACTTAGGGGAGCATGGACTGGAACTCGATTTGAAAACCATCTCAACTGGCTCGGCTGCCGCTAGCGTCAACGCGTCATAAATCTTACTTGTTTAGTACAGATTCAAAATCAGCCTACCAATAAATTCTTGCACATCGCAGTCTCGGTCTCATTACCATATGTAATTCTCAAGTTCGAATTCCCTTATAAATAACATAAATAGTAGTAGTACTACTGTTCCAATAGTTACTTTTACTAATGACCCAGTAAACCAACAAATAACAATAACAATAAGTGTAAGATATGTGGACAAATTAACATGTCAACGGGCAATTGCCAAAATAATACCGAGACAACATTCAAATCTAACGTTCGCATACAAACCCCACACACAAACACATGGAAACTTTTTACGAACACAAAAAGATAAAATATCGAAAGAACAACAACCAAACGTTGTGTACGAAATAGCATGTAAAGGAAAGGAAGGAGAGGCTTGCGAAGGCCTGTACCATGGTACAACTACACAAGGTACGGCATTCCGCTGAAAAATGTGGCCCAAGCGCTTTTGCTGAGAGTGCGAAAGAGAGGGAGGGTGAGAGCGAGTATCAACGGCGCACATGCACACAAAATATATATGTGTAAATGTGTGTGCATTAAAAAAATGTGTGTACATACGTAAGTATGTATATATTTTCTGTTGTGAAGAAACAACAATAAAAACGACAAAATGACAAGTGCACGCAGTGCATAAGTATGTTAGCATTTTATTTCCAAACACAACAACATGGCACTGCACTCTGCACTAAATTTGAACACATTTTTTTTTTTGCAACGCAGCAACATCAAACCAAAAACGATATCAATTCACTCTAAAAACCCACCCCCCAAATGTGCACTAAAGCAACAACAAGCAAAGCAAAAGAATTAAAAAAGAGCAAGCAATTTATTAAATATGAATACATTTTCTTGTAAAGCAGCAACAACAAAACTACTACGAGATCGCTTCAAAAAAATCCACCACCAGAAATGCAGCAAAAAACCGGCAACCTTTCATTGCAATGTCTACCGCATACTAAAATTATGTGGCCCGCGCCGAGGCATACAGCGAGTGCCGTACCTTATTAGTTGTACCATGGCCTGTACATTGAAAGCACAAAACGAGCGCTGGCGACTAGGATAATGGAGATGCGCAAAACAACAAAACGACAACAGCGATAGCGCTACAATTGACAACATCTGGACCAGAGCATGATACAAAAAATATACTTATTGTATCATGGATCAGAGGCAGCCAAATGGAGAGGGCAAAAAAGTGAGCTTGTGTTGGTGAACAAGAGAGCTCTCCAGACAACACGCGTTTTACTTGCAATGCAGTGCTCACCGATTCACACAACGATAACTTCGGCTAGCGTTTGTTTAAAAACACGACTGACTTCGGCTCATATGAAGTTGCCGCCTCTGATCTGGACACTCGCAAATAAATAAGAGAGAGAGAGAGAACAAGACTGACACTGGAAAGTCTTCGGATTCAACAGAGGAGAGAGCGGGCTAAAAATCATAAAGACGACGTGTAAACTACATGTACGCTGCGCGATCGTGGAAGAAAATTACAAGAAAATCAGACAGGAGAATATGGTGGGTGTGTTAGCACATCCCATTTAAGCTGCAAGAGAAGCAGATTTCGTTCTGTAAAAACATGAGGAAACCTTATAACAAGCTTTGAAATTAATCCTAGACGTTTCACGTGCTTCAGAACGGTCGCGGATTCAAAAAAATTTTTTTTATTAATTCTACTTACTCCAGCTAATTTATTCTACTTAGCAATCGTACTTCTCATAAGAGAATAAAATCTATAGCTGAAATACCGTTCCTGGGTCAAGTTGAATTTATTTTAGCCCATAGTTTGTGGACGAGAATTTAGCTTGTGCAGGGAACCAAATCGACAGTCTTCGCCAAAACAATTTGCTCAGGCAATTACCATAGTAGTTTTTTCTGATATATCGTTTATAAAATATCAAATATCACAAAAATATTATATCGGAATAACACTTATCGTCCAACAAAAAATATCGATATATAGATAAAATATTGACAGCCCTACTAGCGGCCGTTGGACTGAGAACACGATTAGAATGACCGTAGCCACGGCTCCGCTACAATATCTATCTAGTTTCTTGGCAAAAATCAGCCTAGCAAAATTACTTGCTTGTAATTCTCAAGCTCGAATTCCATTATAAAGTAATATAAAAGAGGCTATTAAAAAAATAAGAAGGGAAAAATATAATGAATTGGCATCTCCGACCACAAAGTATATATATTCTTGATCGCACCGACGAGCTTGAGCTTGATATAGCATATCCGTCTGTCCGTCTGTCCGTCCGTCTGTCCGTCTGTTTTCTATGCTATCTCCTCCTTCGTTTGAAAGGTAGCTTAACCAAACTTGTCACGAAGTCTTTGGTATAAGTACGCTGCACATTTGTAGGAACCGGCCGGATCGGATGACCAACAGATAATTGCCGTAAGAACGATCGGTTGAAAAAGTAAAAAAAAAATATAAATTTAAAAACACATTAAATTACTTTCATGATTTCAGCAAGTTTTATGCGTGGGAATATCGGTGCCATACAAAAGATAGGTCTGAAAAAAAAAAGTCTCAGTGAAAAAAACTTTTTTGTTTTCAATGCTATCGCTTCCAACCCTCGTATTTATCTTTTATGCTTTCACATAATTTCAGCAAGTTTTAAGTCGGGCAACTATAGGTCTTAGTAAGAGAAAAGCTTTTTTTCTTTTCAATGCTTTCGGATGACTATAGCATATAGCTGCCATAGGAACGATCGGTCCAAAATGTAGTTCTAGTGAGAAAAACTTTTTGATGAATATATCGTATAGCCATTCAAAAAACTGGCAGCATATATCATGCTCCAAAGGGTATATAAACTTCGTAGCCGAGTTAGCTTCCCTCTATTTCCTATAAATAGTATTAAGAATATGCCTCAGCAGGCGGAACTGAAATTGAAAAGTGGGATGGAGCAGGATTTGAAACAGTTTGCTACATTATTAAATAAGCCAACTCAAAATATCCTTTAATTTTAATAGTGAATGAGAAGCTAACTAGCTTTTCCGACTTCAGTTTCGATCAATTTTCCCACACGCACTACCCACTGGAAGTCCCACACTTGCCATATTGACCGCACGGCATAATTTAGACAATTCCCTTCATTTATTATGAAAAATGCACTCAATTTATATGACTTGATTATATTTGCCTTTTTGGTTGTGTTGTTGGTATCCATTGGCTATATTTGCTTAAGTCACCGCATGCCGCCCAGACATTGACATTGGACATGGATGTGGCCTAAACAAGACTGCGACAACAACAACAGCAACAACAACAGCTCGAGGCGCACCCCACGCCAATTTATTAAAGCCAACACCATGGAAAAGCTGGTTGGTTGGTTGGTTGGCTGGTTGGGCACAGGTTCGTTCTGGACGGCATTTGGGGGCAACAGGAATATGAATATGAAAAATTGCTCGAAAGCGCAAAGGCGCATATGCAAAATGCATAATTCATTTAACATTTTGTAAATCATTTGTTTGAATAGCACGATGACGATGATGGTTGGGCTAGACTGTGGCAACAACACACCAACCTGCTCCAAGTGCAACTCCTTTTGGCCAGTTAAGCTATTCGTCTGCCCTGACAAATCGAGAGTCGAGATGCTGGCAGTCTGCAGTCTGTTACAGTCCGCACAGTCCCAATCCCAATCCCCATACCAGTCCCTATGCCCTCCCTTCTCCACTACACCAGCAAATACAATGGCCATGACGCTGCGCAAATATAATTTCACAACTGTCTGCACATGGCCCAAACGAAACAAGACACACGAAGGCAAAGCATGCACTGGGAAAAAAAGACAGATTACTTTGGAATTATTTGGAAATGTTGTTATTCCTTGTCTTTATATTTTTCTCTCACTGTATTACCTCAACCAAAAATCCACCTTAAACAGAACCCATTCCCTCAGCTCAGCCCATAAGTCACAATGGTCGCAACGACTGTTAAGCTTGGGATAAAACTTTTTATTATTATTATTTGTATATTCGCTGGCTTTTTGATTCCTGTGAAATTTGCATCTCGATGCCCGATCCACCATCGAGCTAATTTAGTTTGGTGCTGTGAATATTGAAAAATTACAAAGTCTCGCTGCTCTGCTGGACCAGCTGGCCGTTCGCTGAGAAATTCTTGGGAAACAACGGTGAGCGTTGCGCGGTGCGGGTTTATGTAGCTTTATTTTGGTTTTGGGGTTTCTCGGTCTGTAATTTTAATGATCTTATGCTGCCAGGCGATCATTCCAGACAGCCTGGAATCAGCAGCGACTTTCCCAATCACAATTTATCATCATCTTTGGGTGTTGTCGATGTTGTTGTTGTTGTTGTTGCACTTTGAAAAGTAATTAAGGTTTAGGTTTTGCGTGTGGCCCTTTTAAGTGGGGAGGGGGCAACTCATCTCATCTATTGTTGTAATTTGTGTGTGGCGTTAAATTTTTGATTAAAAAACTATTAGCCAAGTGTAAAAATTATCATTATTTATGGGCTATTGTGCGGTGCCAATAAGTCTGGGGCGAGCATTGTGGCCAAGTTGGAGCTGGCATCTTATTGTCTTTTTTTTTTTGAGTTGTTTAATAAATGAAAAAGTTAAGTTGCGTGGCTTTTTAATTTACCACAAGTCTTTTGTATTCTCCATGTGAAGAAAACACTTTGATGGCCGACATCAATGGATGGAGAGGTTAAACACATTGATTTGTAAGGATCAAGGAGAATGCTACTCAAGAAACCATGAATGGTATTGATTCCTTGAAGAGTAATATTTTGAAAATCAAATAATCAAATCAAAGTTTTGGCCCTTAGCAATTTTTGTTGCCATTTCTTTTTATTTTAGATTTGCAAATTTTGCAAGTTTTGGAATACAAGTGCCAATCACTTAATAATTTAATATTATATATAAAAATTTAATAATAAAATTTCCGTTCATACCCATCGGAAATCTCGTAGCGCCGCTAACTTGACGGGCACAAACAGCTGACTCAATTCCGATGGGGTGGTAGTAGAAAAAATTGTTTGTAATTTTTCCGACACCCACCCGTCGGAATGTCAGCAGCAAAAGCTAGACAAAAACCGTCGATTGGCATAATTTTCATTGCCCATGACTTGTACATTCCATATATCCTCCACAAATCCCTAAATATTTGCAAAAACAATTAACTAAATTCAAATGCAAGCAAATCAGCGCAGTGTGAACGTTTCACATTTGGTGGTATTTTGATGAAGGGTGGTGTTTTGGCGTTGAACAGTCACACTGCACGGTACGCTGGCCCACCCATCGGAATAAGTTGCCAATTCCGCTAGCAGACGATTTAGTTTGTCTGAGTACTAAGCTTAAAACCGAAACGAATTACTGTTTTGACCGATCGTTTAGTTTCGATAACGGTTATATTACGGTTGGAGGATATTGGTTACTGTTATTAATCTTATTCTCTATCGAGTTTTGATAACGGTTATGGTTATTGCAGTGGCGTAGATAGCTATTTGCAATGGGGGTGATGAATTTTGGATTTTTTTTTTCATTTTTTATTTAGTTTTATCGGTACTAGTCTAGTATTCCGGCCTCCTATCATCTATGGTTTCTTTTTAAGAATTTTGAAAAATTCAGCTTTTTTGTATAATACAAAAAGTATGTACAAGCTTTTCGTCAAATGTCAATTAAATATATTGAAACGACTTAGGGCCGTATTCTTATGTTCCTGTTTTTGCTCAAATCGAAATCCACCTAGATTTCGCAACTAGGTGGATTTTGTGCAATTGGTTGTCTCATGTAGATGGACTATGAATTTGGACATTTGCGCCACGGTCACACCGGGAGGGCTGGAAAGGCACCAAAAGTGAGTTGGCAGCGCCTTCTCAATCGGCGAATTTTTGTTTCAATTATTGCGAGCCAATTTTAAAAAGTAAAGCATGCATTTTACAGAGGAGGAGAAGGATTTTTTTGATCGACTTGTTACTATGATGGGAGATTAAGCAATAGGTCTACAGCTATGTTCACCCACGCAAACATTTTGGACAAATTTTGATGAAAATTTGGCCATAAAGGACAAATTGTGGAACTTTCCGGGCATATTTGATCAAATTATTTGCGTATGGAACTTTGTTTTAAATCCTGTAAAATCTTCAACTATCTCTATTTTAATCAAAGTTTGGCTAAATTATCTGCCTGTGTGAACTTAGCTTAAGCAATGAACTAGGGGAATTAAAATGCGGATCTGTCTCTTTCGCTATGTCTGCAGGTGTCTTGCGTACAAAGGCACATCAATATTTTTCATGTTGGGTTTAATTTTAATCAATACAGACTTAACTGTTTTTAGCAGCATTTGTGTTTTGATTTTAAATATTTTTCAGTGTGACCATATGCGTGCACACATGTACATGGTTTTGAAATACATGAGGATAAAGTAGATGGCAACAAAAACCATCTAAATGGCTAACCATGAACATGAGCAAAGCAAATACATCAAATCCACCTAGATTTGCAAAAACAGCAACATGAGAAAACAGCCCTTACTCCAAGAATATCAGGTCACCCTTAGATCAAAAAATTCATTTGATGGACCGCAAACTATCAAGTATTAACATGCAATAAAGTTTTGGCGATCAGCCATGGTTTCTTTTTAAATCTTTATCTTTAAATCAAAATTTAAAAATTTTAATTTCAGCAGACTGAGTGATTATAAAAAGGATGATTCATATAATAATTTATGGTTAAAAGGATTTTTCAAAACTCACACCCACACAAAACATAAAAAGGATCTCGCTGGATGTAAAGAGCGAACTGCCACGTGCCACCGCAGAAAAGAGCAATATTTCCAAAAATTTTTACAAATTCCGTTTCCACAATTTTTGTCAAATATTTCCAAAATTTTTAAAAGTATTTATACACAATCCGCTAAGTCTATTTAATTTGCCCATATTTTAATAATAGTTTGGCTTACATTTTAATAAAATTAGGGATTTTTTTCGGCCATATTTGATCAACTTATTTACGTAGGAAACAATAAATTGTGAGTTCGGTCCGAAAAGTTTCGCTTCTTCACAACTGTAAGCAACTTATGCATTACGCATCAAAAAGAGCTGGTTGCCTATACGGTACCGTTTGATCATCCTCCCTAGGAAACAATGGTTTTAGATTTAATTCATGCAAAATCTGCGATCATGGCTATTTAGTAATTCTAAGTGTTTCTATCTATGTACAATACTGTGACGTCTGTCGTTCTGCGTACTAGGCTTAAGTCTTCTCAAAATTTTTACTTTTATTATTTATTTGACATCGGACGAATAGCATAAATAATAGCAAAAATACATGTTTTTAGAAAACCCTGAATTTTTCCAATTTAATTTAAAAGAAATCATGTATGTACCAAACATGTACTCTGCGACTGTTTTCCATGAAAATTCTTTATAAATCGCGATCTATCGAAGGAAATTCTTAACAAGTTTTTGAGAGAAGGTAGGAATTAGTATTCCTTACTATAACCTTATCTTATTTATTAAATTATTTATTTTAAAAAAATTAGGTCAAGTTTTTAGATTATATGCTTTCATCGTCTTCGATTTCGTTCCTTGTAATTCCGATATGTAAACTCAATGGGGGGATTGATCATCTTAATCACCCCCCTACCTACGCCACTGGGTTATTGATTTGACAAATCATGCAGACAAAAGTGGTTCCATTTGGAATCTCATTTTTCAGTAAAAGTACTAAGTTCAAATTTCTAATACTATATATAGCGCTTACGAATCCGGCTAACTGATGGGAAGCACATCTAACGCCAGAAAACACGCAATATTAATCTAATTATTCGCTTTGCTTGTCAAAATCCTTACCTATGTAGTTCAATTCTAAAGACAACTCAAGGTCGTTATCGTCACTATAATCATGGCCCTTTCTATAGACCCAAGAGGTTATATCTTGTTAAGTTATAACCACTTTAACATAACGACGTAAGAAACAGACAATTTTGACAGGTTGCTCTTTTTGAAACTCAATTCCTTTGTATTTTTGTTTGTTTATAAATTTTCCCAATACAACAAGAGCTTGGCTTGATAACACTAGTTTACAGCCAAAAAGACCATTTTCACTGAAAATTTTTCTTAGTGTAGTTTTGAATGGTGATCTCAAAAATAGATTTTAAAATTTTTGTCATGGCTCCGTTTTTGAAATATGTTCTTTTTTTCTTTTTTTTTGGGAGGTGCTGTTACGATTTAAGCCATATCTCACTTCATTATTGTTAAAAAAAGTCAAGCAAAATATGAATCGAAAGGTCATTGAATTGCCAGTAATCGCGTAAAACATTGTTTTCGAATCGACTTAGTAGTTTGAACACAATAACCAAAAATATTTCAAAAAAATCGATTTTTTGCTCGTAATGCGTGGAAAAAATATAAAAAATCAAAAAAAATTATTTTTATTTTTTCTACTAAAGAATCGCAATTTTACGAAGAAAACCAAATAACGATTATCAAAATCTATGAACAATCACAGGAGCTGTGAGCAATTTAGTGCAAAAAAATTTGGTATTTTCGTGATTATTTAAAAATAAATTTTCGTTTGCTTCGACTTTTGTTCCGTTCTTGATTACAGTTTTTGTTCTGGCTTTCGCTAGCAGGAAGAAAAATAAAAGTTTTTTTTTGTGATCACACAAAATTCCCAAATTTGAGTGTTAGTTTCTCTACTTAATTTGATCCATCTACAGTATGTATGCAACGATTTTCCTCACTAATACCTTATTGTATTCGTAAAAGTGCGATTTTTAAGTAGAAAAAATAAAAATATTTTTTTCGGTTTATTTTACATTTTTCCTAGGCGTTTAAGAATTAAATTTCTTCCATTTTCGAGCAAAAAATTGATTTTTTGAAATATATTTGGTCGTTGAATTAAAACTACTCCACCGATTTTAAAACAATGTTCTACGATCATTGGCAGCTTTCGATTCATATCTGGTTTGACTCTATCTAACAATGACGAAGCCAGATATGGCTTAAAATGTAAGAGCACCTACCGAAAAAATGAAAAAAATTAATATTTCAAAAACGAAGCCATGAAAAATTTCTTGAAATTGGTTTTCGAGATCACCATTCCAAACTACTACAACAAACTATTTCGCAAAATCATTGTTAAATTAGTCTTGTGACAATATCTCTTTCGGCTTATTTCTCGAAAAAAAAGCTGTTGATTTGCTATTGAAAATTAATTTAGAATTAAAGAACTCCAAAATTATATCGATTATTTTATTTTATTCCCTGCAAGACTATCGAAAACATATGAATAAACCCGCCCTCTTCTTTTAAACCCGTATTCGGTTGCTATCAGAATTATAAGAACCAAAAAATGATTAAATTACCATTTTTCCTTAAGTAATTCTTAAAATTAGAAAAAGTGTAATCTTTGTCGTGGCTTAAAGATGTGTAGAGTAACTTTTAGTAACGAAATGTTAAATAAATTGTTAACAATTTAACATGAAATCAGGAGTTAAAAAGCCACAATTTACTTTAATGAAAAACTCCAATTGAAAACTGCCAGCCGCAAAAATTAGTTGGCCACAAAAGCCGCAAGAAAAAAGAAGGAAAAATAAACAAACTATAACTAGTCTAAATTAATTTATGTAATTTAAATGTCAGGCCATATTTAACTTTTGAACACAACCATAAATAGCTGTGGAAACTGTTGGCCGCATGTGTTCAATTTAAACGTCACCGCTTTGGCCCCTCCCCTCCCCCCCCCGGCGACCGTCCCACCTGCCTGCCAGCCTGCCATGTCTATGGGTCTATGAGAGCGAACCACTCGACAGCAGTTTCCGTCGTCAATTTATAAACGCGTTCAGTTTAAATTGCAACAAATAGTCGCTCATTGAAACTTAAATTGCGCCGACATACAAAGTGAATGGGGGAGTATGGGAGAGAGAGGGACAGACAACTGTCGATAGACAGAGACGAACAATTGGGGTGTATATGTAGCTTTGTGTCAACAAGTTTTCTCTGTGGCGTTTGGGCCATTTTGTTGTTGTTGTTGTTGTTGTTGTCAGTTGTTGACGTTCTTGTTGTTGGTTGGTTGTGTGGTCGTCGTGGCTTGATTTGTTTAAAGGTTTCACATTTTTTTTGTTGTTTGCTTTGACATGGGAAAGAAGTTTGAGTTTTGAGGTTGAAGCAAAGCAAAAAAAAAGTTAAGGGAAGTGTGGACCGAGAGTAGTTAAAACTCCTAACCCATATCCATATCCCAGGCTCATCTGTTTTCTGTTCTGCTGCCAACCAAACCAGTTTCCAAAGTACTTTTTCTTGTCTTAAAAAAAGAAATACAATTTAATTGCACGACACAACAGTTTTCTGCCTGTTTTTCGTTTAATTTCAATTCCACACACTCTGGCACACTCGCACACTCGCACACCACTCTTTGGGGGGTTCAACAGACCCCAGAGACGAGACAAGACGACCCAAAAGCCGTTGCCGTTGCCGCAACAGGCACAGCAAATTTTTTGTTCGACAGGCCTGCCGCAATATAATTTCTTTCGATTAATCCAATCGATTTCTATTCAATAAATCAAAATATGAATTCGTTATGCTCGCACACACACACAACTCACCTCAGCTAACAGCTTGAGCGTTTGAGGCACGTAACAAATTGTTGGGTTAATTAAAAAAACATAAATCGTTTGATTTTTCTACCGTGGAGGGTTTTTTTGACAGCCCTTTCATCAACTGCAAACAATTTCACCAGCCGCCGCCGCCGCCGCCGCCGCCCCAGTGTTATGCTAATCTTAATTAACATCGCTTAGTCCTAAATAGTTGCGGACAAATACATTTTTGCTCGCCTCCCAAAAAAAAGCAATCAAAACAAATTAACAAACAAACTCAATAAATATTCATGACGGAATTCCGTCAACAAAAAAAAAAATAGACAAAACTTTTTTAAATTAACAGATCAAAAAATGCAATTTCATTTGCATTTAAATTTTATTATTTCATTAGTGTGTTTTAATGGAGGCGAATGAATGAAACATCGAAATTTTAAACCTAATTTAAATTTGTGGGTGTGTGGGAACGAGTTGAGAGTGCAAATAATATATGATCAAGGTTGTTCGCAAATTAAGACTGGATTTAAAATGGAACTGAAAATTAAAGTTCAAAATAGAGGGAGAGACTGTCTTCGGCTCGACCGAAGTTTATATGAAGGCTACAAACCTCGGTCCGGGGGTTCGAACCCGTTGTAAGACTTAAAATTCGGTTCGCGCACAGGTTCTTGGAACCCCTGAACCCAAGGTTCGGTTCGCTTGAACATACAAGAAAAGTTTCGGTTTATAAATACACTCTCAGAAAAAACCCAGGCGATCGGGCTTGAATATTCTTGGAAACAAGCCGAAAATACTGAAATGCAAGCAGATTTCGTTCTAAAAAATCAAGAAGAAAAAAATCTAAATTGAAGCCAATTTCTGACTGGCCGATCACGCAGATCAAGTTTGTTTCAAATTTTTGCCACTTGCCATCCCCCGCCCGCACAATAAAAAATGTTGAATAACTTCCACATTTTTTAAGATATCGATCTTAAATTTATAACTTAAATTTATAAAGTAGTAGTAGTAGAAGTTCTTTATTCATAGAACATTAAATATATATAGGCATGGCAATTGCCGTTAGCCTTAAATTTAAATTATACAATTCACATTTTTTAGCAAGCTAGAGCTAGGGGGAACCCCCTTCCTTTAGAGCTACACCACCTACCTTCCCCGCTCGTCGCGAGATAGTAGATCTTTCACCTTCTCCGGATGGTGTCCCGGGCTCCACCAATTAATAAAAAAAAAACGAGAAGGCCAAGCTAACTTTGTCTTTGCCGAAGTTTTTATACCCTTGCAAATGTTTTAATACATCAGAGTTTAAGAACGCCAGCATTACAACAAACATTTTTTCTAAATAAAACCCACTTTTCGACCGATAGTTCCTATGACAGCTATAGAATATAGTCATCCGATTTTGACCAAAACTTCCAAATCTTTGTAAAAGCGCATAATATTAATAATTGCTGAAGTAGGAGACGTTAACATTAAAAACAAAAAAGTTTTTCTCATTAAAACCCACTTTTCGACCGATAGTTCCTATGGCAGCTATAAGATATAGTCATCCGATCCGGTCGGTTCCGACATATTAGCAGTGTGCAGTAAAAAGAATACTCTGTGCAAAATTTCAGCTCGATAGCTTTAAAACTGAGAGACTAGTTCGCGTAGAAACAGACAGACAGACGAACAGACGGACGGACAAAGCTCAATCGACTCAGCTCGTCACCCTGATCAAGAATATATATAGTTTATAGGGTCGGAAATGAATATTTCTATGCGTTGCAAACTTCTGGGCAAAATTATAATACCCTTTGCAAGGGTATAACAAAAAAAAAAGTAACAGAATTCTCTTTTAAAATGCTTCCTGCAGTATTCTTGCCTTGTATTTGTGAGCATCCAACAGTTATTTTGCTAACACTCTCCAAGATTGCCCGCTTAAGATTGCTATTAGCTCTTCCAATGTGAGACATGCATTGCCCCATGAGCGGATCCTCAGTTCGTTTAAGATTGGACAGACTGCTATGAAGTGAATCACATCTTCGCGTGCTCTCATGTTGCAAAGGCTGCACAGCTCATTTTCAACATGTCTGTGCGGTGAGTAGTTAAGCGCCAGTACCTCTTTTTCTGGCTCTGCAAATATAGGAAATGGTTAGAGTGTCATAGTCTTCCCTAAAGTAATTATTTTCTCCAAGCTCGTAACTTAAACGGTTGTACATCTGTCGAGAAGTGCTTTTGCGGGCTCGCCTGATATTTGCCTCACGCGTTCTATCGTAGATTGAAGCCAGTAGTGAGGATCTATCCAGGTGTTAGGGTCGGTTAGGTCTAGATTCACTATCAGTGCAGACGCTACCATGTTTCGATACAGTATTTCACATAAATAGAAACACTTTCTACAAGCACATAACATCAAAGCAAAGCCAAGGTGTTTTTAATAATATGAAATACTGTATCGAAACGAATTTTTCGTCGTTCTCCGTACGGGGCTTAAATTGGGA
The DNA here is from genome assembly GCA_018904235.1 of Lordiphosa stackelbergi. Lineage (NCBI taxonomy): Eukaryota > Metazoa > Arthropoda > Insecta > Diptera > Drosophilidae > Lordiphosa > Lordiphosa stackelbergi. The sequence goes on along the minus strand of JAEIFU010000251.1, from coordinate 138,861 downwards.
ATGTTAAAATTTTCGACGGCAATTTTCGTATAAACGTTCTCATTTTTGAAATCCTACAACTTTACATATCAAATGACGTTGTTGAAAGTTGTTTAGAAACTTTCACTGTTTGAAATCGACTACTGAAAGCCAAGCGGATCGAAATCGTCAAATAATTACAATTTTCTTTTGACCTGATCAAGTAATCTCTCTCTATTTGGCACTTCACATATAAATAAATTTTCAAAACAAGGGAATAATCTTTGGGTAAAAGCTAACAATCGATATTTTAATTTTTTAAGGAATTGAATGAATATCCGTTATGTTTTCATTATCGTTTGGAATTTTGTTGTATATCAACATTAAATGAGATTAAGCTAAATTTTTTCCTTCTTCTAATAGCAGGCTTGATTCCTAAAATCTAAGAAATCAAATTCAAAAATAGTCGGAGCTCTTTTTTCCAAAGAGTTGACAATTACATAGAAATACTCATAGCCATTTTCTATTTCAACCCAATCTCAAGTAAAAAGTTAACGCGTGAGTATTATGTGAGTTGACCCCCCCCCACGGATAATACAATAACGACTTGGCTTATTACAATTTTGGTCGATTTCTTGGAATAAGGTTGATGTTCTTAGTTTTTTACAACAACTCTACTTTCATTTTTCGAACACTTGCGATTTCTTCGAGGCTAGCAAAAGCGAAAAGTAAAACGTGAAAATTCGTGTTATGATTTCTACATTTCGAAACTTCCGACTAGTTCGATTAACATAAAGCTTGCTAACAGACAGAAAACATGATAAAATTGTTAAAAATCAAGTCATTTCTCTTGTGACCAATAAATTGAAAGCGCTCAGGAGATGCAATTTGGCCGACGATCATCTTTTGTAAGTTTTGAATGTAAGTTGAATTTAAATTAACAGACTTTTCAATATGATTATTGACATTTCTAATATACAGGGGAGGCATCGGAGCTAGGAACAAGATTCCATAATGGCCACTTTTATGGCCAACAATGTAGACCTGGTAAAAGGATTTGTCAAGGGAGACCGCGTCAATGGAGAAGCAAGATGGGACTCGTTGACCTCCCAGTTAAATGCGGTTAGCCTCCCATATAGTTGGGTGGAAGAAGGTTACTGCTCAATTCGTTGGAAACCAAATACAACTTTTGAAGTTCACGATTTATTATTTTAATCATTTTCCAGGATGACACAGAAATCACTACGTGCTTTTTGATGCCACTTCACATATAAATTCGATCAGTTTTAATCTAAAATACAAGCGTTTATACGAGAATCGCTAGTGATTTCTATGTCACCCCGTATATACTAGTCTTGGCCAGATTGAAAGGCTAACACTAAAGAGAAATTGGCTTCCAATAAGCGGGAGTTCACGGCTACCGGTGGTACTGCCAACACTTTACAACTCCAGAGGAGCGGGAGAAAGCCATCTTGACTGGCCTAAATAAGGCAGTGGACGGCATTGAAAATTCCAAGATATTTGGCAGCCCAGTCCCAGAGGCGAGATCAGAAGTGACCATTAATCTCGAAGGTCTTGAAAACCAGTTTCCTAATCCGGCAATACGAGCGGTTGATTACTCCGTGTTTTCTTCCGAAATATGGAGTTAGTTTTTCTGCAATCTCGCGTCTATTTTGTTCAAAATTGATTCAAAAGTTTTTTTATCCAGTCGGAATTTCTCAATAAAGCTAAAATTAAGGGCTTAGTAGAATGAGCAAACGAATTCTGAAAAAAATCTTGTGTAAGATACTTACGCGGCGGCATTAAATTTGGCTCCAAGCTGAGCATTATTCTGGGCCTCAGCAATTTTGTCGCTGTCTAATGCGCTGAATGCATTCAATTGTCATCACTTCTGGCATATTTTTTTCTATTTAATATTGGAGTAATATAAATACAATGGAAGTGGTTTATATTCAGCAGCTGGTTTTCACCAATTATTTATCGATAGCCAACCGTTGAACCACAAGCCAGCGTGGAATTCAGAACACGAAAACGAAAACGTTTCGGAATCGTTGCGGAATTACTTTTGAAAAGTAAGTGGAGTTGAGAACAAGGCTGATAGGGATGATAGTTCATCGGTAACGATAGTAGCAGTAGTTGGCTTTCCCAATAAATAACAACCAAAAATATTCCAATTTGTTGTTTCATAGTGTGGTTTTTTTTTTAAATTTATTTTTGTTCAGTTTTTGTGTTTGTTTTTATTTTTAAATATTTACTTTGTGTGTGTAGTACTTAAGCTTGAGAAATCTAAGGCCGAAAATGTATGTACGTATATGTTGTGTTGTGTTTAGCTTCCTTTTTTAAGCCAATATTTTTTTCGATTTATTTTGTTTTGTACTAGAAAGCTTGGCGGGGAGTGGGGGGGATGGTAGGGGATGGTATTTATTTTTAGTGAGTTGTATGAGAAGCAGCATTTTGGAAAAATTTGCTAAATCTTAATACTAAAATATAGTCAATAGGCTTAAGTAAAATTGTTTAATATAATTACATTTATGAATATTTTATACATTTATTATTACAATAGTTTTAAACAAAAACTAACATTTAAATAGCGAAAAAATTAGGCTTTTTTTTTTGTGTATAATATTTAAAATACATAATAATTTGTTTGTTTAAAGACGATGTTCCGTTTCGTTTTTTTTTTGTTTTAACAGCAATTTTTCAATTATCAGGTAAAAAGTTTAAAGTGTTTTCCTCAACTTTCAGAAATATTTGGTTTTCACATTGCGCCACAAGGGCCAAGTTCTGCAAACGTTGACAGCAGATCCAGTCCAAGGATGTTGAGTCCTCGGCCATGGCCATTGGATTTTGTGTGGGAGGTGGTGGTGGTGGTGGTGCGGGTGGTGGCGGAGCCGGGGCTGCGGTTGGGGGTGGAGGCGGCTCTTCGGGCCACCAGTTCTCCCACTCTCAATATGCTGTCGCCGCGCCAGGATGCATCAAATGATGATGATGATGGTGATGCCCAAAATGATTGAGAGGATTCATGGCGGCCTCGGCGGAGCTGGCTGGTGCTGCTGTATGATACCAATCACTGGGCGGATGATGCTGCGCTGCCGGATGATAAAGCAAATGATGATTATGATGCAGCATGGAGGCAGAGGCGGCTGCTGCTGAGCCAGGTGAGGCAGCTGCCGCTGCTGCTGCCGCCTGATGATGAGCATGATGATGGGCATGATGATGCGAGGGCGGTGGACCCAAAGGGGGTGGCAGGTAAGCTGAAGAGGCGGCCATTAGCTGCAAGGCAGGCGATGATTTGGACTCGGCTAAATGTTGATGCTGTTGTTGGTGTTGGTGCTGCTGCTGTTGCTGTTGTTGCTGCTGTTGTTGCTGCTGTTGCTGCTGCTGTTGTTGCTGTTGCTGAAGCAAATGAGAGGCACTGCTACTGGCTGTACTACTGCTGCCACTACTTGAAGCACCTAGATGTACACTATGCAAGGGATTTGGCTCTGATTTAATGGAGTGGGGTGAGGACTTGATGCCACTGCCACCGCTCAGGCTGCTCACACCGCTGCTGCTGCCGGCACTGCCATCCAGACGGGTCGATGTGGGCGGGGTCTGAGCACCTCCGGTGATTATACTCGAACTGGAGCTCTCCTCACCCTCGCTATCGTAGCCATGTGACGGTGATTTCTCATCAATATTGCCATGCACCTGAAGGGTGAAAACAGAGAGAGAGAGAGAGTGAAGGGGGATGTTAATTTTAAGACAAAAAATTGTATCCTTTGGACAATTTTCATATCCATTGGATGAGAATCTAAGTTCAATTTAACATTAAATGATACTTTCTGTTCATATAAACTTACCTTCATGTGCTTGCGCAACGAGGAAGGATGCGTATAGGATTTATCACAGCCATTGATGCGGCAATTGTAGGGCTTATCCGATGTATGAACATGTGAGTGTTTCTTGCGATCCGATGAATTGGCAAAACGTCGATCGCAGCCTTCGTGCTCGCACTTGAAAGGCTTCTCTCCTGCAAAGAACACAAAAGCATAATAGTTAGTAAATTTCTGTTACATAAAACCAAACCCATTCCCTCCTCCTACCCCGTATCAGAACATAAATGACATTATTTATGTGCCGCGCATAAAATATATATATAACAAACGCTGCGAGTAGTTGGAGGGGGCGACCAAATATAAAAGAAATGACCAGACACACACACACACACAATTTAATAAAGGTGGGAAAATACTCAAACATTTTTATAGATACCAAAAAAAAAAATCATATAAATTATGCGGGATCAAGGCACACCATTGTTTGAAATCAAACAGACATCGACCCTAGAAATTCACCTGTGTCCAGGGCGATTGTCCTGTTTTTATTTTTTTTTTTTTGTGTAGCCAGCCCAGGGACACGCAACCAACAGGCCAAAAGGTTAACGTGTGTGCATAACACCTTTTCCCACTAAAGGCCAAAACATTAAAGGTTAAGACTTTTGGGTAAAATAAAACGTGATATTTTATGGCTTATTAGAAAATTATTTGTTCAAAAGGAGTCGGAAAATCTTTGACACAGATGCAAAGAGATAAAAAATTTTAAGTCATAAATTATATTTGAATGGTTGGGTTAACCCTTAATTTGGCAAATCTTTTAAGGAGAATTTTGTTCTAGGAGAAGTTCTTTAGGGTTCATTTTGGGTTAGAAAGTGGAGGAAGACAAATAAATATTTAAAAATACACAAGCGAAGTATCTTCGACACTCTAAAGTATATATATTCTTGATCACACCCCACAGGGGAGACGATTTAGCAATGTCCGTCTGACTGTCGGAATGAACGCTTCTATCTCAGAGACTACAGGGTTGCCCATATTCGACGGACCCATCTGGCAACGCCATAACTTTTGACAGAGATGTCAGATCGCTTAATGCCATACCGCGTTTGAAGCGTTTTTTTACCATGAAAAAAAAACCCAAGATGGGGGGCTCTGAAATAGTTGAAATTTACATTCAACAGAACAAATCAATTGTGACAACTCAACGTGCTTTTAAAAAATTAAAAATTAAGCCCATTTCACATTGAATGGGACCGTAAATAAGCAAATTAGCGTATTTACGCTTATTGAAAACGTCAGAGATCTTCAGGAGTTAAGTCCTAAAAAAAAAAAAAAAAAAGGGGTGGGGTTATAGTAAAAAAAGTCATATGCTTTTAAAAAAAAAAAAAAAAAACAAAGTACAAATAAAAAAAAAAAAAATCAAAATTTGGTGGGGGGGTGGGTGGGGGGGGGATCATTGGTTGGTTTTTTTAAAAAAAAAAAAAATATTTTACATCAACCAGGAGCGTTATCGCGACATGATGACCAATTTTTGTGATGCCAATTATTCGTCGAAAGCGTATGAGGCAGTTCTGGTTTCAACAAGACGGCGCTCCACCGCACACAAGTCGCATAACAATCGATTTTCTGAAGAAATTGTTTCCGGGCCGTTTGATGTCGAAAAGTGGTGATTTGGTTCTGGCACCGCGTTCGCCCGATTTGACGCCGCCTGACTTCTTCTTGTGGGGATATTTGAAGTCAAAGGTTTACGTTAACAAGCCAAGGACCGTAGAAGAGCTCAAGGACAACATTCGTGAAGAAATAGCCGCTATTTCGGCCCAAATGTTGGCGAAATCGATGGAAAATGCTGCAAAAAGGGCACAATACGCCATCAACGCCAGAGGCGCCATTTGAGAGATATCATATTCAAAAATTGATGTAAACAAATCTACTTGGAACAAATTAAATGATTAAGATTGCCAACCGCCAAATTTTTATTTTTTTCTTTGATTTTTAAAAAAAAAACATGGGTCCGTCGAATATGGGCAACCCTGTACGTACAAAACACTTGCTCTCCAAAAGGGTTATAAATATCTATTGATTTGGGTTGAATTACATTGAATTGTAACTCTCCACCGACCTCAAGCCAGCCATATGCAAAACTCTGACAAAAGACATAATAATTCAAAACTAAACTAAACACATATTGTATCTGTTATCTTTGACCAATTATCATGCTCTTTTAACGCTAATTAGTCAAACTACAGAAAAGGTGCCTGGACAGCTGTTTTTTTTTTTTTTTTTTTGTTTCATCACATCATGGCCATTCCCGCTGTGTTTTATCCACCTTATCACTGTTATCAGAATGCAGCTTGTTTTTATTTGCTATCCTACATATCCTCATTCACACACACACACACTCAGGCACATCCATCTCCCGGTGAGTTGCGGTCTAAACTCAGCGGGAGGAAATACCACGGCACGCGCTGTGGACAACGTAAAAAAGCCAAAAGGGTTTGTGTCCCCGCTAAATGCACTAAGAACATGCATAATTTTCACATTTTAAGCACAAAAAAAGTGTATTTTATTGCTTTAAGTTTTAAGTTAGGCAAAAAAAAAGCGATTTATAAAATGTCAATTTCAGTTGTGTGACTCTACCCCCAAAAAAAAAAGAAAAAAATCACATAAAAGACGTTCTGTTCCTGGCATACGCACACACACACCCACCCTTTTTACTGGCAAGACGCCATCAGGGCCTGGCAAATCCCATTTAGGCTGTGCGAATCGACAAACTTATTTAAATATTTCAATAAAGTAAATCCCCGAAATGGGTAATGGTGGGCTGCTTTGCATATTTTTGAAAGAGGCGCCTATTTCGGTTTAAAGCCTAGCTAAATTGTTAATTTCCAAGGAACGTTGAGAATTGAAACATTGAACTGTCATGGCTGCTTTTTTTTTTGTGTGGTATTGTGTTCAGGGTGGTTCTTATTTTTTGGGGGTTGTTGGCTATATTGCTGTGCGTGGGCTCAGTCGAAAGAAAGTTGTATATATATATATATTTGGGTGTGTGTGTGTGTATCACATGTTTTGGCTTTTATGTAACTGCTGTGTAAAACGTAAAGCTGGCTGTCATTTGCAGACAACAGACAAGCCGATTGCCGACGGGACTGGGTCTCTCTCTGTCGTCGTCGTCGTCCTCGTCGTTGCCTGAAAATGTTTGTGTTTTTGCTTTTTGTGGGTGGTTGTTATTTTGGGGCGTTGTTTTCCTTTTTTCCTCAGTTTTTCTTCTTTTGAGGGGGGAGGCGGTAAGGGGATTTGCTGATTTTATCGCTCTTGGGGCGTAGTCAGAACCAAAAACAACACAAAAAATTGAGTTTACTAAACGACTCATAAGTGCTTATAAATGGAAGAAGATGTATACCATATGTTTAGACGTGTCGAGGGGAGAGCAGGGCTACCAGATATTGATCAAATTCTTTGAAAATATTTTCCCAGATTTTCAATTTTAAAACAAATTTGTATAAAAGCTTGTTATTATGAGGCAGAATGAATCTAAACTTACACCAAAAAATCGCCCACGCTAAACACTCATCAGTTTCAATAAATCGCCACATAAACTTCATTCAGAACACAAAAAAATACACACAGAAAATAACTTGAGTTAAGTCCATTTAGCATATGGCATTTATGTCACAGATAAACCTCCATTATATACCACACGCTTTATGGACAATTGTGGCTAAGCGGCTCAGCGAAACCAAAACCCACACTCAACCAACCAACCAACCAACCAAACGACGATGACGATGACAATAATCGAACATTTTCACACCTGAAGCTTAAAAAAAAAAAAAAAAGAGCAGAGAAGAAAAGCTGCACCAGTGTCCAGCTCTTGTCCGTATGTAAGACATCCAGCCGCGTCTCTGACTTTGGCTCAACAAGTTTCGAATGGCTCTTTTGCTTTATGTAATTTAATACTAATTTATGTGCTTGATTATACGCATTTGAATAAAGTTTCTGCTTGTCTCTGTTTTTTAATAAGTAATAAGTCAAAAAAAACGAAGTTGTTGCTATTGTTTTCTATTAATTTGTCAAAATCTTTGAACTCATAAATATGCGTGTATGCATGTAGGAATGCTTGTGTGACCGGCTCAATTATTTTGACAGTGGATTATTAAAAGGGAAACAAGCGAATCGAATACATTTCGTTATGCTATTAAGCATATTTATTTTGGTAGGGAGCAATGTCAAGTGTCAGCTTGATGGAAGTTCAAGTAGGGCCAAAAGGCGCCAGTTTGTAAGGCGGAACCAAATGTTTAAATGAATTCAATTAAAGATTGATGTGATACAATTTTGATGCTTGCTTTTGAAGGGGAATGTCATTTAAACTTGTTTTAACGATGCACTGTAATTTATCAGATTAAAACTGCTTAAAATCAAAGTATTTGGTTTAATTGTGTATAATTTGTTTATCCAAACTTGGGCCATCTACATATATAGGAATACTCTGTGAATAAATAGGTTAATCTAACGAAAGATCATGCACACATAAAAAGGAATTTTCTTCATTTCCGAAAAAGTAAACCAAATAGTAAAATTTACCTTAGTTTTTGAAAATATATCAGCGTTCCGCTTCCAAAGTGTTATTCGACTTTTAACTAATACTCATCGATCCTTGGATGGCAAAAAATGACCGAATTTGAACGTTTCAGAAATCACAGTTCGATTGCTGATATATCTTTGAGTCAGAGCTCGCAAATAACTGTTGACCGTTTTTCGTTGCTGTATACGGACCCTTTGAGCAAAGATTCAGAGATGAACCGTTCACGTCGTCTCTTGAATAAATCGGTCTGCGCTCAGAGAACAACCAATTTTATTGTTTCCCTTTTGCTCTGCTCAATCGCAGACCGTTTGAACACGAGAGAAGAAAATAAAAGTCTTTTGCAGTTGTATGCGTGTGTGTGCGAGTGAGGCGTACGTTTGTGCTTCTGAGTCCCAGAAGGCAAACACAAAAAAAAAGAGCGTTTACGCTGAGCCTTTTATTTTTTTGCTCATCTGCTGACTGTTAATGTGCGAGCGCTCAGTCAAATCGCTCTCTATAAAAAAAAAAAAAAATATAATTAAGGGACGGAAACTAATAACTCATGTCTGGCGCTACCAAATTTTTAAATTTTGCATTATATTGGTGGAGAATGCGACTTAAAATTGAATTATTATTTAAAAATGCATCATAAAACATATAGCACAAGCAAAAAATTTCAGTTAATCATTAAATTAACCCACATCTAAAATATAGGGAAATTTTTTGGCGAGAGATTCAGTCCTGTTTTTAGAGATGGGACTTCAATTGGAACATCTGGTGCTCCAACTAGATTTTCTAATTAGAAAATGAAATTTCTAGAAGCACCAACGAATTTTTTGAGAGATTTAAAAACCAACCGTAACGGCAAAATCTCTAGAGATTTCTGTGGCACCCAGTATAAGTCGTTATTGAATGATTACAACAAGAAAAGTTCAACTGAGAACAGTCAACTGAAATTCAAAACAAAGCGAAACGAAGTGTTCTGTTCAGAGAGAGAGCAAGAGAGCAAGCGTGCATGTTTTTTATCGGTTATGGTTATGTTAGAGCGCAAACCGCAAAAGGGGAAAATCGGTCAATAATTATTTTCGAACTCTACTTTGAATCAGGGCTGCAAACCTCCTAAAAAATCGGGAGGGGTTCACTCCGGGGTTCGAACCCTTAAAACTTTCTGGATTCGGGTTCACGGAGCGGGTTCAGAAGCTCGATGAACCTAGGTTCAGGTTCGAACCGGGGTTCAGGATTGTTTTGTTTTCGCTGACTCAAAAACAAATATGTTAATTGGAAATACCTTTAGCATTTCGTACATATTTGGAAGTTCAAAATCTTCATATTCGGAATAAAATATTTGAGCTCAGTAATAGTTACTTTAAGGGATATTTTACTTTAAAACAGTGGTGCACAAACACACTAACAAGCTTTGCGATTGTGTGTGTAGCAGACAACAAAGTAAACGCCATTAGTCAAATATAGGCTACAAACAAACACTCATATGTGGTGCATTTTATAGAGCACACGTATTCTCTCTCTTTATGCGTGTGTCGGCTCGCAGCAGTTATGACTTCCTATCCCGCGGGATATGAAAATTGACATTTGGGCAACACTGCTTTAAAACCAAATTGAAAATTTTAAACAAATTTAAAAAAAGTGACTAGAAAAGTTAAAAAGCTTTTGCAACAGAGAAGATATCAAACTTTCCATATATTTATTTGGTGGCTAAACTACAATCAAAAAACTTGTGAAAAATGGGGGATTTTGTAAAAAACTATCCACATTCCATATTAAAATCCAACAATTTGTTTCTTATGAGCAAAATAAAAACTTCGTGTTTGGGTTTTCTGGAACGTCATTCAATTAAGCTAACATGAAAACAAATTACGTTAGAAAAAGGTTACCTAATGTGGTAACACTATTCACAAATGTAAACAAACCTCTCGTAAAAGACGTTTATGCAGATATATAGAAACCCTGACGTGCTGGGTGAAAACGGACAATTGGTTTCAATTCAGTGACCAAAAGAATCCTGTGCTATCAGACAAATCTCTCAAATTCTTATTTTTAGAAAAGTTTTTTCTTAAACTTTTCTTATGTAAAAATATACTTCAAGTTCTATAAAACTTTCGGTTTATTAGACAATTTTTCTAAATATCAGGGTAAATTGAAAAAAGGCTAATTCTTTAAATTCATGCCACACTTTTTTCTTAGTGTGCATATAGATATATTGGAAAATGGCAAAGTTAACAATTATACAAAGCGTCTAGAAGAATTTTTACAATTTTTGAACCGATTGAACCCATTTTTGACTATTTTTGGCTCCGGTTCAGGTTCAGGTACGAAGCGGATAAAAATTAAACTGTTCCGGTTCGGGTTCGGTTCGGACTTCCCTAGCCGGGGTGCAGCCCTGCTTTGAATTCTCTTAAGCTTCTCACAAATAAAATGTATTCTAATTTTTTAAAAATAAATTTCTAGATTATTCAAATTGCTAACCATAGACAAGTCTAAGTCTTCTTAAATTTAGATACTCAGCGATACTTAGATACTTTAGCGATTTTCGTATAAACGCTTGTATTTTATATTAAAACTGCTCGAATTTATATGTGAAGTGGCACCGAAAAGCACGCCTACTAGATCAGATGGCGAAAATAAAGTGAATTGAAATCGACTAAACAACGCCAAGCAGATTTGAGTAGTTGATTCCAAATCGCTCAAATTCACCAACTGATCTAGTAGGCATGCTTTTTGGTGCGTCTTCACATATAAATTCGATCAGTTTTGATATAAAATACAAGCGTTTATACGAAAATCGCTAGTGATTTCTGTGGATCAGAAAAGATGATTCCGATTTACTTAACACATTTAGCTGTGTAGCTATGTGCCCACAGCCTATGCGCACATCGCACATTCGTTGTTGTTTTGCGCATAGCCAAAGTATATTGTTATCCTTCTTTTTCGCCAATTCCTCTTCCAAAATTGAACGCTACAAACAATATGTATGCGTCTTATTCAGCATAGATTTTGTTGTTGGCGATGAATAATTTAGTGTGCATCAAACAGCCACGAGCACACACACATACACATAACAATCGACTTTCTCTTTCTGTTTCTTGTGGTTGTTATTGTTTCAGAAATATTTTCTTTATTTGTATTGGTGGCTTTAGGTATCTATGGTGCAGAGTTTAAAACCAAAAACTGAAAATCAGCAAGAACTGAGCTCAGATCTTCTGACTATAGTGTAACAGCAAAACAAATATAATATCTCCAAATATTATATTTACAAAATTTGTTCTTCTTTGATGTAATTAAATTTTAATTTAATAAGAGATTCTCTTTAGAAATCTAATAGCGAGTTAAAACAAGTAAGAGAGTTGCAGTTGAGTGCCCTGACTGCAAAATACCCTGTACCATGTTATGGGGTTTCTATGGCTTTGATTTCCTAAGTTAATATTAAGTTAACTTCTTGTGGCTTGATATGCTTCTCATAGTTTTGAATTTAGCTTTTTTGTAACAAAAGGCTCTATCTGTTATACAGGGTTGCCCATATTCGACGGACCCATGTTTTTTTTAAAAAAATCAAAGAAAAAAATAAAAATTTGCCGGTTGGCAATCTTAATCATTTAATTTGTTCCAAGTAGATTTGTTTACATCAATTTTTGAATATGATATCTCTCAAATGGCCGCCTCTGGCGTTGATGGCGTATTGTGCCCTTTTTGCAGCATTTTCCATCGATTTCGCCAACATTTCGGCCGGAATAGCGGCTATTTCTTCACGAATGTTGTCCTTGAGCTCTTCTACGGTCCTTGGCTTGTTAACGTAAACCTTTGACTTCCAAATATCCCCACAAGAAGAAGTCAGGCCGCGTCAAATCGGGCGAACGCGGTGGCCAGTCCAAATCACCACTTTTCGACATCAAACGGCCCGGAAACAATTTCTTCAGAAAATCGATTGTTATGCGACTTGTGTGCGGTGGAGCGCCGTCTTGTTGAAACCAGAACTGCCTCATACGCTTTCGACGAATAATTGGCATCACAAAATTGGTCATCATGTCGCGATAACGCTCCTGGTTGATGGTAACAGCATGGCCATTTTCATTTTGGAAGAAAAACGGCCCAATGACCGTTTTCGCACTAACGCCGCACCAAACTGTGACTTTTTCGTCATGAAGAGGCACTTCTTGAATCTCCTGAGGATTTTCAGTGGCGTAAATACGGCAATTTTGCTTATTTACGGTCCCATTCAATGTGAAATGGGCTTAATTTTTTAAAAGCACGTTGAGTTTTCACAATTGACTTGTTCTGTTGAATGCAAATTTCAACTATTTCAGAGCGCTCGCGTGGCGTGTATTGTTCCATGGTAAAAATCAGCTTGGACTGACGCTTCAAACGCGGTATGTCATTAAGCGATCTGACATCTCTGTCAAAAGTTATGGCGTTGCCAGATGGGTCCGTCGAATATGGGCAACCTGTACAAGCATAAAAAGGTAACCACATCTTCTCATCAGCGGTCTCTGTATTGCATATTCACATTCAAACAACCACACAGTTTCATAAACTAAATTTCGCCGAATAACGCATTGGGGACTCCAATGTGCTAAGCGTCGAGATCACGTTTCAGCCTGGAATTCTGCTATGTTTTTAAACGTGTTGCTTTTGCTTTCCAATTTTTACTATAATTAATTTCTTATTGCTTAGGAGCTCTGTTAAAAAATATAGTTTTTTAATTTTAGCATATCAATTTGATATTTTTATACCCTTGGAGAGGGTATATTAAAATTGTCCGGATGTTTGTAACGCACAGAAGGAAACATCTCCGACCACATAAAGTATATATATTCTTGATCAGCATGACGAGCTGAGTTGATATAGCCATGTCCGTCTGTCCGTCTGTCCGTCTGTCCGTCTGTCCGTCTGTCCGTCTGTCCGTCCGTCTGTTTCTATGCTATCTCCTCCGTCAGTTTAAAAGCTATCTCAACCAAACTTTGCACGAAGTCTTTTGGTATAAATACGCTGCACATTTGTCGGAACCGGCCGGATCGGATGACTATAGCATATAGCTGCCATAGGAACGATCGGTTGAAAAAGTAGTTTTAGTGAGAAAAACTTTTTTGTTTTCAATGCTATCGCTCCCAACCCCCGTATTTATAAGTTTTCTATGCTTTCACATAATTTCAGCAAGTTTTATGCAAATCGGGCAACTATATAGTATAGCTGCCATACAAAAAGATAGGTCTGAAAAAAAGTCTTCAGTGAGAAAAGCTTTTTGTTTTCAATGTTATCGCTCCCAACCCTCGTATTTATAGTTCTTTATGCTTTCACATAATTTCAGCAAGTTTTATGCAAGTCGGGCAACTATATTTTCATATCAATTTTAAGCCGAATTTTTTTTCGGTGTATAAATCATAAAACTTTTAGCAGACTCCCGGCTCAAAATATTGTAGCGAACCTGGGCTACGACTGCATGAACTAGTCTTCTGAAAACGCAGTCGATACTTCCACAGAAAAAAAGTCGAGCTCAAAAAATAAAATTGATCCTCGACCTTCGGATGGAAATTTCAAGTTCGCATCCTACTTGATTCTACTTGAAACAAGTTCAAGTCGATTGTAACAATCCAAAAAGGTTTGTATCAATCCGAATAATGCTCAGTTTAGGACTGGAAATGATTCTGAATCGAATTTGAAGTAAGTACAGAATTCCCATATCAAAGCGAAATTAAACCGAGAGCAAGTTCTAAAGATAAGATAGGATAAGATTTATTCGTATTTTTACAGTCTGTACCGAAGGTACATAGAGTATATTAAGTTTGTGCAAAAGTATGTTACAGGGAGAAGGAATCATTTCCGACCCTATAAAGTATATATATTCTTGATCAGCATCAACAGCCGAGTCGATATAGCTTTGTCCGTCTGTCCGTCCGTCCGTCTGTCTGTCCGTCCGTCCGTCCGTCCGTCCGATCTCAGAGATGGTAAGAGACAGATGTTTGACATGTATGCGACAAATGCTTCTTACACTAGCAGCAAATCAAGTTTATTTTCGATTTTTGCCACGCCCCCTCCCGTCCCCGCAATTTTGAAAAATCGTCATATCTCCCACAGTTTTGTAGATAGATAATTGGCACCTTTCAGAGATAGTTAGTCATTAGCAATATGTGTCGACTTGCCGAAGAAATGATAAAGATCGGATGAGTGGTTCTCAAGTTATGATCAAATAAGTGAATTATTTAACCACAGAGTGTCAGTGCGTTCTTTAAGTATTCATCTAATTGCCGTTATGCTGTATGAATTGTTACAATATGTTTTGCCTCTCCTGTAGTCAAGATACTTATAAAAACGAGACTCGCTTGATGTTGCACTCTGAATGTGGGATATGTGGTCTTTTCTTCTTAGCGCCATTAGAAAGCGTATTACTTATTTGGTTAAAATCTGGGGTAGTCGGCAACAGTCGTATTCAAAACATTGCCCAGTGAATGTACTTAAGGTGCAAATTTTGACCGCACACGATTGTATACCTCTAGCTGTTGCCTGGAATAGGTTTCACTTGCTACTCAACGAAATATCAGGCTTATTCATTAAAGTGTTCCAATTCAATGCCACTTTTGCCTTCTTCGAATGAGAGTTCCAAACCACATAGATGGGGCAAGAGCAAGTTCTTTAAACTGAGAAAGAAAATCTCTCTCACTAATACAGTCAGGCCAAAGACATTAGAATATGAAGATGAGTAACGCCAAACGAATTTTTTGCACACGATTTTTCGGTGCTGGCTTTTCAACTGGCTTTTGGCTCTCTTGAAATTTTTTCAAAAGCCAGAGAGAGAGCGCGCTCTAGAGCCAGCCGCTTTTTTGTACGCATACAGAGACAGCCGACGACTGTAAGTGTGCACACGTATTCCCAAGCATTACTCACACAAGCAAGTGCATTCCATTTTTAGATTTTTACGCTCTCAACTTGGTGTGAGCGGAGAGCGCGATTTTCGTCGCCACCAATAAAATAGCTGCATAATCCAAAACCAATATATGGCCATTCGCCATCTTAGAGATTATATTGGTCTTTGGTCAGGCACATACACAAATATTGCTGTGAACTTAGTTTTGCACATACATATATATTGCCTTAAAACTCCCTATCAGGGTGAATTGCAGTCACTGAGCCAAGACAGTGATCAGTCTCCATTGAGGTTCTGTTTATGTCCAGTATTTACAGTTGTATACAAATTACTAATGACAAGACTGGTTGAACTACAATAGCTAGTTTTCTTGCGGAATGCTTTTTTATTGGGTGTTAAAATTAGTTTAAATATCGACCTTAAGTCAATCTTCAGCATTTTCGAAGTGATCCTTATTCGCATTCGAAAATTAATCTCGGGTATTCTAGCATCAAGCCGATTTAGAGCTCAAATCAAGTACGAAAATCGATTCAATTCTTAAATCAATTTCGAACCTTTTTGATTGGATCCGACTCGGGATCAAATCGAGCCCTATTAAAAAAAAACATCAATCCCCGAAATAAGCCTGTATGGAGCTGAAGTCAACCTCTTTAGAGATAAAATCGGAATCATGAACAGAATTTATGGATTGAAAAATCCGTACTTAAATCAATTCTTTTGCAATTGGTTTGAAAAATACGGAATGAATCAACTTCTGACATTGTTTGGGATTGATTTTAGTCCGGATATCTCGGGCTTTTTTTTCTGTGGCGCCGATTTTGGCGTGCGCAGCATTCGATGGCTTTCAGCTGAATTATTCTTCGAATGAAAAATAAACTTTCCCGCAAATTGCGTTTTATTTGGCACAAAGTTGACATATTCGGAGCACACAACAACTACGTTGTTTACACTTCAGTGAAACGACACTTACTTAAAAAGATAGTCTTATAATGAGGCTTCAAAGTGAAATTGGTTGCAACATTGTCCCACTCAATTTAATACTAAATAGTATGGGTAATACAACAAGTAAAAAAGTCGGTCAAAAAAATAAAAAAAAAAAAAATTAAATAAAAAAAAAAAATTCAAATACATTAGACCAACAATTCAAAATAAAGCCTTTAAGTATTAACAAAAATGTCTTTAAAAGTTGTAAGCTAAAATTTATTTGTGCCCTACTGAGAGCCAACTAAACTTGTTTTGTAAAAAATGGAAACAATTGCCCCATTTTATAGTTTCTCAAATATATTGCCAGTACTTATTTCTTAACTTCTTATCGATTTCTCACTGTTCAAGCAATTTATTAAAGCAAAAATAAAATTTTAATTTATTTGAAAAAAGAAAAAAAAAAAAAACCATTTTCTGTCCTGATTGGGTATGAGGAAGCAACAGCAATGCTTCTTCTTTATTCTTTATTCTCTGAACCAAGCAACCCATGCAAATTAAGCATCCATTGACAGTTGCTGATTAATTGAACTGAATCAGGTTTTTAATTTTCAGTAAAAATAAAAAGAAAAATGTTAAAAACAGCACTGACAGTGGCATGTTGAATGCAGTTCCAACAGAGCCCTGTTAAGTGCTAACAGAGTACGCTTGAGTGATTTAATTGCTGCTAAATAATTACCCTGCTAAATATTTATGGCCTGCTTAAGGACCGAACCAAACGGAACTCGCCCCTAAGGGTAAACAACAGTAGAGAGAATGTGTGAAAGAGAGGATGGAGGGGGATGGAGATGAGCGGCATCATCATCGCTCATGTGTCAACAACATGCAATGCGATATGATTATTATTATCTAACAATACAATAACAAACAGCAGCTACTTTTTGCCTGCCTGTCTGCGCTAATGCTTTCTCCCTCTCACTGGGTTGTTGACACTCTTAGGGATTTGAAATGCTGAACTCATTGTATCTGGTTTGGTATATTTGCTGTTGCTTCTTCCTCTTTTCGCTGCTATTGTTCTACCAGGGGTAAAGCCGGAAAAAAAAGCCAAACCCCGATTTCCTGGCGGTTTACATTTCAATGGGCAATTTTGTTTTTGTGGATGGGCAAATATCTATTTTTTTTTTTGTGTTTTTGTTTTTTTTTTTTCTTAGGGGGCAGTGACTGTGGATGATAGGAGAATATTGTTTTGTGTGCTAAGATATGCAGGTGAAGTCGAAAAGGTCACGTGACAGTATTTTTTTTAAGCAGGATATCAAATCGGAACTGGAACTGAAATCGTGTTTTGAAATTATTTATAGATGCTTCAAGTTTTTTGTAAGCCCTAAAGCAGGGGTCGGCAATGGCAGCAGAGATACAAATATAACAGATATGGCGGCCGCCCAAAGCGCTCTCTGCACAGTTATCAAGTCGTCAGAGTGCAGTTGTACCTGATGCATAAGCTTTCAGCAAAAGCTCTCAGTTCTTATTTTACACTCAGAAAACAACAAACCCTAAAAAGCACCAAATCATAAATTATCCTTTCAATTAAAAATTAAAATATTTATTTAAGAATTCGGTAACTTATAAATTCCACAATTGTTTGTCTAAACTAGATAAATTTTCTAAATTTTTAGAGCGATTTCCATTTTAGAAAGCGCGAACCTCAAAGCAAATAAAATTAACGAAAAAACCCTCCGTTAACAATTCCCCAAAACGTCCGTTTATGATTCTTGTGTCGCTCCGTTTGTGGCAGGCAAACAGTCGTACGTGAACATTCGCATGCGAATTCGCTCGCGAATGTTGACTGGAACGTTTTACGAGTATCTTTCTCGTTCGCAAAATTTGCAAAGCCAAAGTTTTCGTTCATTTTCTACCTGCTGCAGAGAGAAGCAAGATAAAAGGGAACTCACAAAGAGTTTCGCTTAAACTAAACAAAAAACGAATAATGTTCTTCGCGAAACTTTTGCTTGAAGTGAACCTTCGCTTGTGTTTCGGGTGGGTACTTTAGAGAAAGAGAAAATTCTTAATGATAGCTTTAAAGCTCCCTAAACTCGGTCTGAGCTTACTGCGTCCGCAGCGGCCGAGAATAATATTCAAAACCAAAGCAGATAAGCTTTTGAAAGCTTTTTGTCTGTTTTCTGTATAGACAGAAGGTATGGCAAGCTCTCAGTTCGCTCTCTTTTTCAGCTTACAACTCAGCTTGCAAGTGGTTCAATCTTCATGTAAAAGCATTCAGAAAAAGCTCTCAGCTTACAATGCTAGGTAGTCCGCCATACCGTATTAGTTGTGTATTGGATGTACGGACCTTTTTCAAACTCTCTCTTCCTGTTTTTTGTATATTTATAAGCGAATTATTTCTCATTTTCCAGTGGCAACTTCTCTGCTTACATTGCCGACCACTGTCATAAAAAGTGGTTTTTTGTCGACTGCTAAGAGATCTTTGGTACACAGAGGGTAAAATTTAAGAATCACTATCATACATCATCACAATAAGGATTTTAAGGATGGCAAAAATCAGACGATTTTGATACCAACTTTATTTGGAAGCCTCATCATAAGGCTTGCTTTTTCAGTATGTGTCGTTTCGATGAAGTGTAAACAACATAGTTTTTGTTTGCTTCGAAAATTACAATTTTTGTGCCAATCAAACGCAATTTGCGGGAAAGTTTACATGGTGTATTATGAGCTGCTACAACTGAAACCACCAAGGCAACTAGGAACTCAATTGAAGCATCTAAGCAGAGCATTAAAGCAAAAGTGTCCAGAATATGAGCAAAAGCACTACAAGGTAATTTTGCAACATGACAACGCTCGGCCGAGTATTGCGCAGCTGGTCGAAATATACCTTGAACGCTGAAGGTGTTTTTGTCGACTTTTGCTCTTTTAAAGAACTCCAGAATTGGAACAATTCCTAGATCGCATCAATAGGCGCATTGATTTTTCGTGATAGTATCCGAAAATTGGCACAAAGATGGGAAAAAGTAATGCCTAGCGATGAACTATGAAATATTTAGGATTTTCACGTCAAATTAGTTATCAAGTAATCTGTTAAAATAATTAAATTTAATCTCTAAGGCTGCCTTCACACTGTTCGACACATGACCCATAATATCTAGTAGGCTTGCATTTCCCCATGAAATTCTATGAATTTGACAAGCTTTTCCAAATATAAACACATCAAAAAGTAGCACAACGGCTGAGGTGCTTAGTGCCCTGAACAAGGCAAAGGAAAATAAAGCTCCTGGGAGGACCGAATCCCCTACGCATTTTTTATCAATGCTCCGGTCAAATTCTTGAAGTCATTGGCAGGAATTTTTAATAACATGATAAACAAAGAGGTTTTCGAAAAATGCTGCTCTACCAATATTGTGTTTCCCATCTACAAAAAAGGCGACCCAACATTCCGTCAAATTATCGAGGAATCTCGTTTGGAAACTGTAGAGAAAGATCTTATGGGCATCTTAAACCACAGGCTTGCAAGATGGGTAAGCCATTACATGATGAAGGAGTAACAGCAGGTTTTAGAAAGGAATACTCTACTGTTGATAACATTTACAATCTGTCAGCGATAATCAACCTGAAGCTGCAAGAATCGAAAAAGGTCTTTGGGTTTTTCGTGGATATTAAAGCAGCATTTGATAAAGTGCCAAGAAATCTCCTGCACACAATGGGAGTCTCTTCGAAATTCGTCAACTTTATGGAACGAGTATACGGTCAAACAGAAGCGGCGGTTTGGACGGGAGATCTACTGTCGAACTACTTTGAGACTGGAGTCGGAGTAAGACAAGGATGTATACTTTCCCCCCTGTTGTTTGCGCTTTATTTGGAAGATCTCCATGATGGTCTACAAGAAGGCTTGAGTTTGAGCGGAGTAAATATTCACCTGCTCCTTTATACGGATGACATCGTCATCTTAGCCGATAAGGTAGAAGTGCTGCTGAAAATGATTGACAATTTGGAAAAATATTGCGACCAATGGGGAATGGAAGTCATCCTATCAAAGTCTGAGGTAATGGTCTTTAGAAAAGGCAGCACACTGGCAGCGGCGGAAAAATGGACCTTTGCAGCCCAAATCATAAAATATAATATACATAAGCCCAAATCTAGTTATCCTGCCATAAATTTTAATTCATTTTTTTGGGATTAACCGCCCGTAACTTTGTCCATCGAGAAGAGTTAAATGCAACAAAATTTGTAAAATTAGAAGAACCATTGGGCTACATGCTAAAGTGGTTTTAATTAAAATCCAACCACCCCAAATGGCTGGTACATGACGAATAAGTTAGAAAAATTTGCTATAATTTGATGAAAATTTCTCTTCAAAGGCCAATTTAGGCGCTTTTGGATTCGTCGATGTTGCTCCCATGATTTTTTAGGCTGCATTAATATGTATCTGCGCAGAGCCTAAAATTTTTGCTCGGTGTAACCTCAATAATTTTTTAAAAGCCAAAAATATTGCAAAATGGTTTTTCCGCGATATCTTGGAAACAAGAGCTGATGGAGAAAAACCGAGTCCAGTTCTGGAATCAGTGTACTAAACGGAATCAGAATTTAATACATATAAGGCTGGACCTCACAAAAGTGGACATTTTGTTGGCCTGTGTAATAAAATAATGATAAAAAAAAAAAAATTCTTTTGAAATTTTCTTGTGCAGGCAATAAGGCGTGTTCCCAATTCCGTGTCGATTTCGTTTTCGTGTTCTCAATTCGGAATGAAATTGTTCTCTTTTTACTTTTTGCAAACCACTGGTCCAAGAGAGAATGACACTAGATACGCAAGTGAGAAACCACAAGTCCAGGCAAAACGAACCAAAATGGAATAGTCGGAAATGAGAGAAGCTAACTTATAGCAGAGACAAATTCTGGACATATTAAACAAAAGAATTCTTTATAAATCAATTGAAAAATTTAGTGCAAATCAAATTCTAAATTGTTCACAGAATTACGAAAAAATGTACTAGCAACTTTTCATTCGACTCCACTCCGCTCCATTTCCAGACCATCTAGCACTACTTTTTAAAACAAGAAACTTTTCGTTTTGGTGAATCATTCACCTTTAAATTTGCCCTGGAAGTGGAATTGAGATCATGCCTTATACAGGCAGCGAATTGTTTGTCATTTGACAGCGGCAACTTCACTGCTTACATTGTCGATTCCAGCCTTAAAGTTTGACTTCCATTTGCCGTTTGTCATACTTTTTATTAAAAAACAATAGATGGACAAAAAGTAAAAGTTTTTTTTATGGAAAGTTTTTTTTTATTTAAACTTTGTTTTTATAAGTTCAATAGCTTTTCGTTCGCTAAATGCTCTTTTTGCAAACATTTAGCAATTGTTTAATTAATTGTTCTTAAAACCTTATTATGGTTCTGAAACATTACTTTCGTTTCAGCATTTATTTCCCACACTTGTGCCCTACTCTTTGATTTCTCTTTCTCTGAATATTTCTAACATTTGCCTGCATTTGATGACCAAATTAATGGCACACAATTCTCTCTCTCTCCCCCATAATAATAATCATAAAATCATAATTTAAATGCAATGAATACCGCTTGTCAGCAGCAACAAAATCCTTCGAGTTGAGTGAGAATTGGCACCCCTAAAAAATAAGTTACCTATATTTTTGGGTATCTTTCTTGGGTAACTTTTGCGGCATCCGTTGGTCTATTGTTTGTTTTGTTTGACAAAAACCATCGTTGAGTGAATTGCTCGCAACGTTTTTCAAAATGATTTATGATTTTTGCATCCCTCCCCTGTTTGATGGCGATGCCCGTCGCTTGATGACCCATCCCCATCCCCCATTCCCCCGATACAATCCGACTCACATAATTTTTGGCTATTTGTTTGCAGCTTGGCCCGTTTTTGCTGTCAAGTGATACGTTAATAATTGACACTGGGGTCAGTATTTGAGAGTTGAAAATTTTGGTGCCTGGCCTGCGGTTTATGGGTAATCCAAATAGAGAGCAACTTGAAGAGAAATCTAAATTTTACGCTTGACTGGATATTGTTGGAATTTTAGGCTAATGAGGAGATGTAAGAAGTGATGGTTAATTGGTAAGGGTGTTTCAGTTCCAGCGTGGCACGGAAAATGTAAGTTTCTTAAACAAAATATCCAAAATAATTAACCACAAAATTTAAATATAATCTTAAACATTCTCTAAGTCTTTACAAGTACACATGCCGCTGAGTTGCTGCTGCCTGGTGTAGAAAATAAGCTTACAACTAGCAAAAAAAAGTTACGAATCTTATTCTTAGGCTTTAAAAAACTGAATAATATCCCGAATTCTGAGCTTCTTTGCTAACATCATGGCGTATACGCAATTCGAGTGCAGTCACACACACTCATGCACACACACACATTCATGCAGACAGACAACTGCCAGAGCTATTAGTAAAAACAATGACAGCAACAGCCTTGCTGTACATGAATACAAGACCATACATGGGCCAGTTTGTCTGCTGGCTCTGCGTATAATCAGTTTTTTTTTTTTTTTGTCTCTCTTTTCCGTTTGTACAAATTTTCGACAAGTTTGCCAGGCAACCAGGCAACTAACGCCTTTAACATATTAGAAGGTGTGTATGTAAGTATGTACGTGTATGTATGTAGTCTACCTACATGAGTGTGCACATACGGCTTGCATTCAAATTGCATTTGCAGCCAAGAAAAACTTTTGCAGACGACGACGACGATGACGGCCACAAGGACTGACAACACAGAAACACAGTTTGAGTCACAGACTTCTTATGAATGCACGGGTATACTTGTATGTTATACATATATGTAAATGCCATATGCGTAGGTGTGTCGGTGTGCAAGCTTGCGTCTGTCAAACTTATGTTAAAACAAAATTTGTAACCAAAATAATTTTGTAGACATGAACGTACAAATTTTTGAGTACAAAAAAAGAAATATATGCAAAATGTACACAAATTTTTAGTGGTAAAAAAAGTTTTAAATAGTTATGTTAAGGGAAAAGCTTTGAAATTTAAGAGCGTTAAATTTGAACATAAAGTAAAGTTTTTACCATACAAAGAAAGGACAATAAAGGTCATAAACGTCAATTAAAATATATCCAAACATTGAAAAATTAGACTAAAATAGCGTTAGAATATTAAAATCTCTAAAGGCAATACAAATACTATAAGAAAAGTTCAAAAATAGCTCAAACTCTAGCAAAAATACCTGAAAAATCGCGACGGGATCAAAAAACCCTTTATACTTGAGAGACATAATCACACGAACACTAGCACTCTGCAGTAGGCACAGTGAGGCAGCGCCCTCCTCTATGGTACCCCAAAATAAATGCCAATATTTGTGGCCCTTAAGTAAAGCCTAACAGTAGGCAACATATTTTTATTAACAGGTCCAAGATAAATCACAGCCCAAATATATGACAAATGGTGAAATTCTTATAACTCCGCTATTTATTAACCGATCATAATGAAAACTTCAGAGATTATAGATGTGGGGTATAAAAATGATAGTTTCGAATCAAAAATCGATATCTTTAAAATTGTTTGGAGCTATTCATCATTTTTCATTGTGGGGGAAACAAACTTGATCTGCGTGCAGACAATAGGAGTTTACATTTCAAATTTGATGTGAGATCTAAAAGAAATGGCAAAATGAAAAAAAAAACAGGTCTCAGCATTCCCAAAGCTAATATTTGGTTTATAATTAACAATTGTGAAAATCCAAATATTATATTTTTATTTTAAAATGGGCGCGACAGAACCTAAAAGTTTTAAAAAATATTTACTCATACGATGAGTTTATCAAATATTATTTTATTAGTTCATTTCAATTGCTGTCATCGTTTGAAATAACATAAGGCAGTAGTCTTTTATTGTTTTTCAAGTTCGAACAGTTTTTAAATAAAATCAACGCCGACTATTTATAAATGAAAAAAATATTTGATAATAGCCAACACTGCGCATGAGTTGAGAGAATAACTATTGGTTCAACTGTCTTAAAAGCGGGGAGGAAATCTCTCTCTCTATCATTAGCAAAGCCAAAATTGGGGAAACACACACAGTCACAAAGGATTGCGGGAAGCTGGCTTGGCCCCGTTGGAGGAGCTGTCACCCAATTTTACATTTTTACACAGTCACAAAGGTACGGGCAGCCAGCACTGTTTCTATGTGTGCCAGATTTTGCTGTCAAGTCGTTTAGAAATTCCCAAATAACTATGTAAGCTCCGGCATATAGTAAGAGTCGTTGGGGCCAGTACTTGTAGGCAAAGGTCACTGATGATTTGGTAGAGATACCGACTGTTTTCCTTTTGTTTATATAAAGAAGAGTCAGATAGGGGGGTAAGAACATGACCTTAAAAATTTCATACTCAGGGGGTCCAACCTAGTGTTCATACAGACAGACAGACAGACAGACGGACGGACAGACGGACATGGCTATTCGGGATGTATGTACTGTGATTTTCCTCAACGGAAAGTTAATATCTCATGCTCTACAGCATTGGTGTCCAAGCTCACACAATAGTAGCAATAAAACACAAAGTAAACGTCAAGCATTTCAGCAGGAGCAACAAGCAAACGAACAAATGCCTGGTGAGAGAAAAATAAACAGAACTCGTTCACCGGCAGACAAGGGCGTAACCAGCTTTCCGAAAAGGTGGGGGCAGCTGTGCCTGAACTTTTCTTCAATGTTTCCAAAAATATATTTTTGAACATTAAATAATTAGATCAAGATGCATTTGATATGAAATGAGAAACAATCTTCAAAATAATCTCGGAAAACTAATTTTATAAGTGAAAAACTGAATTTTTCGGAGCAAAATCGACTTCGCCCTTGCCGGCAGAATCACGAGTTCTTATTCCATATATTTTGGACACCACTGCTCTACAGTATTCAAGAACTAATTTTAATAAAATGTATTACTTTTGAAACTGTTATTACCAGGATCAGATCAAACATCAGGGCAAAAGCAAATAAGCAGGAACGGATATTAAGGTCTAAAAATCTTCAGAGCTGTAAAAACAAGGTCAGGATTTACAAGCCAAGGATATATGTATATTATTGAGGGTCGTGATACAAGCGACATATCTCCGCTTGGAGTTATGACGTTTCAAATCGACATGGCTATCCCCTCAGCCATGAATAAAATGGCAGAAATATGTTGTAAATTTGATAGTTAGCGACCTTTCTAAATCGTAGAATTTGAGTATTGCAGGCTCGAGGTCAAGTTAAACACACAGATGTGTATGCTGTCTTAAAACGATAACACGGCGCATCACAGCTGAGATATGCTGTTTTAGAACGGCATTTCTCTCGCAAAAAAAGCGACATAACTCCGTTGGCAAAATGAAACTTAAGTTCACCAGGCTCCTTAAGCTTAATAAAAAAACTAACGTCTGCTAGCGGAATTGACAGCTTATTCCGATGGGTGGGCCAGCGTACGGTGCAGTGTGACTGTTCAACGCCAAAATACCATCCTTCATCAAAATACCACCAACTGTGAAATGGCCACACTGTGCTGATTTGCTTGCATTTGATTTGGAGATATTAACACAGAGAAAAAAAAGATCCCCATTAAGATCTAATTTTTTAAATATCCTTTTCACATTTTCAGCTACTTTGGATGAAGAATAAAGATCAATGAAATTTTTATTTCTGATATATCCTTTTTAACCGAAAATAATCGATGTCGAAAATATCCAACGGATCCCAAAAAGGATCGCTAACTATCCAGTCCGAATGGATAGCGAAAATATCCTATGGATCATCAAAACTATCCTTTTTTCTCAGTGTAGGGATTTTTGGTGGATATATGAAATGTGGAAGTCTTGAGCGGTAGAAAATCTTACAGTTGTTTTAAAATAATGCCAATCGATGATTTTGTCAAGCTTTTGCTGCTTTCCGATGGGATGAACGGAAATTTTTAGTTTGTCTGAGTTTGACCAAGCGTAGAGGACTGTCGGAATTTTACGAAAGCTTTCCGACACACTTTTTTATATGGAGTTGACACCCAGCTAAAGCGATTTAGTTTGTCTGAGTACTAAGCTTTAGTTAGCAGCCGTGCTATAAAAGCTTAGGTGCCACTATGAGAGATACTTACACTACTTATCTGTCACATTGCTCAAAAGGCTTTATGTACGAATGAAACAAACTTCATAATGTTTTTTCATTAGGTGAGAGATACAAGTCAAGTTGAAGCCCCGTACGCAAAACCAAGGTATACTAAACAAGGTAGGCTCACTCGCTCTCCTCCGCAACTCCTTATAAATATTTGTGTCAAAGAGTAATATAATAATAACAACAGAAAATTTCTTTCTTTCACAGTATTTCATATAAGTAATTAGAAACACATTGGCTTTGCTTTGATGCTCGTGTGCTGTTACAAAGTGTTTTTATTTATGTGAAATATTGTGACGAAAGGAATTTTCTGTCGTTCTGCGTACTAGGTGTAAATTCCGACTAAGCGTCTCAAATAGGAATGGGAGCTGCCGGATCTTGACTTGGCACGATTAAGCACGACACTAAAAGAGTCTTGTCTTGTTTGATACAAGTATTAAATATTTCTGATTGGCGTTGGGAAGCTGCAGAAGCTGCAGATAAGAGGAAGAGGTGGAGACAAATTTCAATGTTCATCAAGGCAACTGAATGACCTTAATACCAAAGGTCAGGCCTGAACACGAAATAGAATTAGGTAGAAAATAAAACATTTTGCATCCAACTCTTGTCCCAAATAATTTATAATTTTTTCAAATTATTGATTTCAACATAAAGCTACCTTACAGACAGTATAAGTTCATCGTTGTGCTGAACAAAATGAATTTATATGCCTAGAAGAATATGCAATGTCAAAATGTGAATGTGTTTTTTTGCCGACCCCTGGTGGTGGAGAGTCAAGCACCATTTGTGAGAGAGACCAGAGTTTGGCTTACTTTGTTCACAGGATTTATTAAAGGCCTTGTTTGTTTGGTGATATTTAACTTTTCAAGTCCGGTTACCTGTTAACCCACTGTTAATTAACATATTCAAGTTAGTCTAATTGATTACTACAATGGCTACCCTCTTGCCAACGACCCACAATTCTTAACTTACCTACAGCAAAAGGTAAGAAACAACAACAACAACACACAAACTGCACTCAAATGACAAACGAAGCGTAGACAATAAGTAAAAGTAACACTAAGCCTATTGTATGCACCCAAAATGCATACAAACAAGGCGCGATAGAGCAAAGCGAAAGAGACGGAAAATATATTGTAACTGTAGAGTTTGACAAAGAATCTAGAAAGGCAGGATTAACCCAAGGTAGCAGCTGATATGTCATGAATGAAGGTGCTTGAAGGAATATTTGCAAAAAAGGAAAAGGAAAGAAATTGTTACTCCACAACAAAGCAGCGCGCCGGCATTGACATTGGCGGCGGCGGCGGCCTACACTCAACACACTCAAAGAGGTGTTGCTTTGTATCTGAAGTCCGATTTTTTTTTTTAGCGCTCCTTAAGATTTTAATCTGTGCCCTCTCTTATCTGGTGTATTTGTTTTTGTTTTTACTTCAGTGTGCCATCAAGTAGAAAATCATTTGGTTGTTTGTCAAAAAATTAAAATGTCATCAAGATTGTCATCAATTGGTAATTCGATGTGACATTTTGGGCAACTGAAGGAGGGGTTTTAGTTCTTATCTTCAAATGGCTTGTTCAAGTTCAAATGTTGTCAGTTTTAACAAGATTTGTGTGGATGATAAGCATCTAGTTGAAGGTATATGATGTCAGAGAAGACAAATTTAATAAACTAATTTTAGGGAAAATTGTTTAAGAATGAACTCACAGTTGAATATTTTAAGAGCTGGACCGATTTGCTGCAAATGTGGCAACAAATGCCAGATGGGTGCCGCATTTGCTTACATTTGACTATTATAAATTGGTTCAAGATGTCAAAAGGTAAGTTTGTATTTGGGGATTTGATCCCTATCAGCTACCAAATAGAATGAATTGGATATGTAATGCCAGATGGGTGCCTCTTTTGCCTACAATTTAGCATTTCTAAGGAATCTTAGGCAACAGATCATATTAAAGGGGAAGTTTTAATACTATGAATATAAAATAAGCCGATTCTGAGCAGAGCTAGGCTAAAAATTCAACTATTTGGCATGTAAGGGTGCCGCATTTGCTCACAGTTGACAATGATTGACCATTTCAAATGATTTCTAGGCGTTTAACAAACTGTTTATGATGTCTCATTAAACTAAACTTAAAGCAGAAACTGATTTGAGCCTCAAATGAACGCATTTGACAAAAATTAGCAGATGGGTGCCGCATTTACTTACAAGTGAATAATATAAATTAGTTCTAGACGTTTAGAATTAATTTGGTATGGGAGCATCAATGAAATTGTCCCCAAACAAACTCAAAAAAGAATGAATTTGTTATATAATGCCAGATGGGTGCCTCTTTTGCATACAATTAGGCGTTTCCAAGGAATCTTAGGCTACAGATAACATTAATTGAGAAGTTTTAATACTAAGTATATAAGATGAGCAAATTCTAAGTTTATCTGACTGAAAATTAACGCATTTACCACATAAGGGTGCCGCATTTGCTCACAGTTTACTATGAGCTACCATTTAAAATGATTCCTAGGCGATAACTTGTGACTTATCATTACCCTAAACATTAAGCGAAAGCTGATCTGAGCCTCAAATGAACGCATTTGACACAAAATTTCAGATGGGTGCCGCATTTTCTCACAACTCAAAAGTCCAACAAGCATTTAAAAATATAAAGCCAATTTTGACAAAATTTGTAGGAAAAATTAACGTCTACTTAACTATTTTTTTCAATTTTGAGGCACCCATCTGGCATTTTATGTGAAATGAGTTCATTTAAGCATTCGATCTGCTTTATAACGGCTTGCTTTTTATATTCACAAATAAAAGTCCATTTGGTGGAAGTCACAAATGAAGTTATATAAAACAAAGTACCGGATGGGTGCCCCAATTTGCTTACAAATTAATATTTATTTCCCAAAATTAAACCACATAAATTTTCTATTAATATTGCTTAATGAACACATCAAAATAACAACTAAAATTGCATTTATGTTTCAAACAAAACAAACATTTTAAGTCCCCACCTTTCGTAGCAGATTGCATAAAGTATCACATCTCCTACCAATGGCTGATTGGTTACAGTTGAATAAGCCCTGTGCCAAAACAGTTCGTTTTCGGAAATTTGAGCAGGCTGAGAAAAAATATCCACACAGTAGCCGTCGGCTATGCGTCACTGTAATTTTAGCCCGGCCCGCTTCTGTCGCCGCAGATTTGACAGCCGCTTGTCATGCCACCAAAAAGTTTTTCTATGTTGCCTTTCTATTTCTATTTATTTGCCTTTAATTACTTTGACAATGTTTTTACAATAAATTGCGTGCCAGTCTTTTTTGGGCTTTTTGTTTTTTGGGTTAAGCAATCACACACAATTTTGATGCTTAAATAAACTTCGAGGCGTTGGTGTGTTAAAAATGTGCCCAATGAAATATACCAAATGCAAAACAACAACAACAACAACAAAATATTTTAAAACTGAATATAAGCTGATTTGACAAGCACGCTTATGGATGGCCATACAACGATCATATATTATTGTATCTCTTCTTCTTTTTTTTTTGTATACACAAGAATTATGGAATACTTTTTGATATGTTGAAAATATTCTGGTTTATTTTTGAACTCAGCTTGAATACGCTTTAAGGATGAAAAGGCTGCATAGCTATGACATCAGGCTAGACTATGAGCGCAAGATTTGCCTTACTTATTTGATCACATATTCACTAAAGACTAGGGGTCGGCAATGTGAGCAGAAAATTTGCCACTGGCAACAGAATATAAAAATTGGATCAAGCTGAAGATTTTTAGGAGCGACCCTTAGGAAAATAACAAATCACTTGCCGTTTAACTGATCGAAAAGCGCAAAACGACAAGAATAAACGCTAATTAGGCTATGGTCTTAATACGTAAAATTCTTGGTTTTTAAAGCAGGAAACCCCTTATATGCTAGAAGAATATTAACCGAGATGATTATTTGTTAACGTGTATTGTAATTAGCAAAAAAAGTTAGTAGTAAATTGTGTCCTAGATAAAGTTTTAAAACTACAGTTCAAACAAAGGGAACAACTTATTTTAAGTATTTAGATTACCACAAGCACAACTCTAGGGTTAATTAAGGAATAAAGTTTAATTAAAATAATGGTAAAAGAACCTAAGGCTTCCAGTTCAAGTCACCAGGAGCAAACAATCAAGCTTTAATTTAATGGATTTGATGGTTAATTCTATTTCGATAAATTGAGCCATTCACATTATATGTAATCAAAAGCTACCCTGCACCCATAGCCATTGAATCACAGCCATATACATGAGATTCCATTTTAAGTTGAAGTTTGAGAACTAGCCCTACGCTCAAAGAAATAATGAAGAATTTCATACTTGGATCAAGAATGTTCGATATCGGCCAGAATGAAAATTCTTCATCCAAGTATGAATTTTTATCCCAAATTTTTTTTAAGGGCTATACTCTCCAACTTTGCTCGCTTTCTCTGCTCAGCTAGCTGTTGTAATCTCTCACCTCGTCTGTAAAAACCAAATTTAGAACGAATTAAGCTCCTAAAATTCAAGAACAAAAATATTTTTTTACTAGAGAGTTCGTACTTAAAATTACTCTATACCAGCGATGCTCAACATGAGTGAGGCAAAAAAAGTGAGAGTGTAATAGTGTGCGAAAATAAAGCTCCGTGAATTTGCTTCGACCTAATTGCTTCGAACTCTGGCGAGCGAGTGACGGCTTTCTGCTCGCATGCGTTCGGGTCGTGTACGTGTATATAGAGAAATGTTTTCACCCCCTGGTACCAAAGGCCATCGCTACTCTATACTAAAGAGCATTTACTACATTATCATCATTTAAGCGTTCTAATGCTACTGTATCGAGCAAATAGTTTAATTAGGGTAAGCTTTATTATAGGTAAATTGTCATATCGGATTATTTACACCCAGAGAAATCTAGCACGAATCGGCGAGACAGAAATCGGCTTCAATTTAGATTTTTCTTCTTTTTAGGACGAAATCTGCTTGCTTAGGAGAAGACAATTAATTTTGACTTCAAACGTCTCAGAAATTCGTGCTTGATTTCAGTATTTTCGGCTCAGATACAAGAATATTCCGTCTTACCGTACTTTTGATATCAAAACTGCTTGATATCAAGCACGATCGGCTTGGTTTTTTAGACCAGATTTGTCGAATTCATGCGTTTTTAATGATACTGATATTGTTTGAGTAAATCAGATGTAAAACGCTTAATGTTGGTTCCGTGGAGTTAACAGTCAGTAGAAACTAAAGGTTACGAAACTACACTTAAGTCCCACTAAACAATATGTACAAGTTAAAGGTACTTTATTTTAGAGACTAGCGAAAACGAGTACGAATGTAGCGTTCGTCACGCAGGATTTGCCCATATGTTAGTTAACAGAGCATTAACATAAATGGTAACAAATTAACATTATGCTAGTAAACAGCGCATGCTGACCAAAGTTGTGTTTCCTAAGGAAAAACCGAAAGTGTGCAACGCCTTTTTTTTTGTGCGTTGTCTCTATGCTGAAACCAAGTGTGCACAGTACAAAAGGTGATATTCTTGTGGGAACTATTCGGTAATGTGTTAATAATCTTAATTATTTGGTTTTAACACTAATTTAAACTCTTTATATTATTAAAGCCATTTGACACAGCTAGAAAAAGATTTGTTCTTCTTTACATGCCATCGTGAATGACCTGCCTTGTGACTCCCTTCAGGACTAGCAACTTCTTGTTTTAAATGACCCTCGTCGGTTCAGTCGATAATGCCACCTGAAGTTCGGGCTTCGAGCTTAAGCAAGTCAGGAGATTTTGCGGGCGGTCCCCTGTGGTGCTTCTGGGGGTCCTCCGTGGATGCTTTGCCGACCTTCGATTCGGATGGAGATTTCATCCCATGGTAGTCAGTGCATTCAGTTAGGCCGTAGTACCCTGCGCAGTGCCTTCTCCCCCTCTGTCAGTGACTTCAAGTTGCAGCCCTCAAGTGTCTTAAAATACTTAAGAGATGCTTTGTACCCGAAGCGCTGTTCGCGCTGTATCGCGTCATCTGTATCTTTTTCCTTCAACGGAATCGTGGCCGATGGTGGCTATTTCTTCTTCGGTGGCTCATTGTTGACAGGTATGCAACCAAAAGCTACTGTCATTGACCGGCCGGTGAATCAGAATTCCCCATTTTCGACCTCTGGTTCCACATTCACCCCATCTTGAAGATAAAGTGAACCTTCACTGTGTATAATTTGATTAATATATAAATAACGACAGCGAATAATACAATTTGAAAAATAAACATTTTTATTGTTTTTAAAAATTTAACCACCTTTCACAACTTTTAAAATTCTGAAAAAATTTACAGAAATTGTATATAGGAAGAATGAATATACAAAACGAAAGTGGAACCTCAATTAGAAGTCTTAAATAAAAGGTGTAAAAAGCTCATATATTTTAAATCGAAAACTATTTAGCTTCGACCAGAAAAAATTTGTAAATTTTTTAATGGATTGATACCAGGCTTGTGATTGAAACGATAGAAACGACTGTTAAAAATTCAGGGTTAGTACAAAAAGTATACACAAAATCGCTAAATTACTTTCGGTTGATGTAACCCGGCTATGCTCTTAAGGCTTTAAACTGTCGAAGTTCTAAAAGTCTCTTATATACTATTTCCACTGGCTTCATTTCTTATAATTTTCATTTCTAAAGATTTTGCCCTTTCCATGGACAAATTGTCATCTTTTTGACATTCACAACGATCCGCTGTTAAAAACAGCTGAAAAGTTTGATTTAAATAACATGCGCCACTTTTAAACTCACGTGGACTTATTGGAATATTTAGCAAAAGAAATGGCATACCCGTCAAGACAGCAATTTCGGGGGCGGCTTGTAACGCCCTGATTATCAAGAAAGCTAATACACAACTTTTTTGAATTATTTATATTTTAAACAAATGCGCTTTTTTTTGTAAATTCAAAAAAAATTATTGGAGATCACTTTTTGTTTCCAGAAGTAGCGAGTATTTTTTAAAAAATACTAGCCTTCGGGGAAGCTTTTTAAGAAATGAGAAAGAGAAAGACAATCTTATGGAAGAGACTTTTCTTTTTCTTTTCTTTAAAGAAATGAAGCTTCATTCTTTAGTGGAAATAGGCTTTACTTTAGTTGAGTTCTCAAATGATATGGCTGAAACATTACTTAGCTTCCTGTGAGTTGGCTGTCAAAAAAATGGGTGAGTATCGTTAACACTCACGAGAGCTTGGATGAAACATGATGCTAACTTTAAGAGCTGTTTAGGGGCTGTTTAAAAACTGTTTAGTCACTGTCAAGTCACTGTTTAGTCACTGTCAAGTCACTGTTTAGAGTCACTGTTTAGTCACTGTCAAGTCACTGTTAAGTCACTGTAAAGTCACTGTTTAGTCACTGTCAAGACACTGTTTAGTCACTATCGAATCACTGATTAGGCGCTATAAAGTCACTGTTTAGTTACTGTTTAGTCACTGTCAAGTCACTGTCAAGTCACTGTTTAGTCACTGTCAAGTCACTATCAATTCATTGTTTAGTCACTGTCAAGTCACTGTCAAGTCACTGTTTAGTCACTTTCAAGTCACTGTTTAGTCACTGTCAAGTCACTGTCAAAGTCACTGTTTAGTCACTGTTTAGTCACTGTCAAGTCACTGTTTAGTCACTGTCAAGTCACTGTTTAGTCACTGTCAAGTCACTGTTTAGTCACTGTTTAGTCACTGTTTAGTCACTGTCAAGTCACTGTTTAGTCACTGTCAAGTCACTGTTAAGTCACTGTCAAGTCACTGTATAAATCCTATCAAGTCACTGTTTAGTCACTGTTAAGTCACCTCCTCTTTCCCCCTCTTTCACTCCTCTCCCCCTGGGATACTCCGCTAAAACAACAACACAAAATATGCAAGACGTCAGCGTCACGTGACGCTGAAAGCAAATTTTACTTCTACTAAAATCTTCCGTACCGAATTTAAAGATGTTTCACATCAGAAACTCCTATATAAGAAACTCAGATAACAACTTTTCCATATTATCACAACATTTTTAGAGCTTCTTAGATTGACTACGACACCATCTGAGCAACTCACATAGCAGTAAGAGCATTACCACTTCATTATAGCTTTCTGGTCAGATCATTTCTGGTTCTGTTTCAGTGTCTCCCTCTGTTATTTTTGTATTTTTTTTTCTCCTCTTTTTGGCTGTTTAACATTTTTGCCCATATGAATAATGATTTCATTTTTCCCATAAGCTAATTTATACAAGTGGGGCAATGTGGGGCCCTTGGTGCGATTTAGAGGATTAGTCAGGCCTTGGCTTTCATAATTCTCGAAAAGCAGAGAGCAGACCCCAAAAGCCGCAGTTGCCTTTGGCCTCTACCTGTGCCGGTGCTCCAGTGCCGAGTGCGGTTGCGGTTGCTTCTTTTTTTTTTTGTATTTTTGCAGATATAAAAAATATGCAAGATGACAGTTTAATTTTATGGTTTGTCTGCTGCTGATCAGTTCTTTATGCGTTGAAATTTTCGTTCTGTTCTTTAATATATATTTTTTTTTCAAGTTTTTATTTTTGCCTGGCAAAAGAATGTCTACAAGAACGTGGCTACTTTTTTTTTGGGGGAAAGGAATTTAATTAATTTGAGCGCGACTTCTATGACAAATGGGCGTGGCTAAGCTTAGGAATTGGAACTTGAAACTTGCCGAAAAATATTTGAAATATAACAGTCTCATTCTCATTCATATTAAAGCCGCTTATGTCATGGGGAGGGTTGTTAGACAGTGCAACAGCTAAACAAAATGGCTATTTAGCTAATAGAACCAGATGGATGGAAGGGTTGAGCAAACTAACCCCCTGCCGAGTTTTTTCTTTCTCATTTTTTTGTAATGAAATTATAATACCGCGCACACTCACGCGCACACACGCACACACACTCAGTTAGGTAGATACAAGCATATATTAAATTGTTTTGACATTTTCCAAAATGCAGGGCATAGTTTTTGTTTGAATTGAATTGAATGCCATCAACCCTCTTGGTTGATAAGCGTAACGGGTGGATTGTATCCAAGTTTCGGTTCTGGTATTGTTAGTTAGATAGAAAGAGAGGAGGGAGGGGAGGAGAGGGATCTTCTACTCAAGGGTGGCTCTAATTATAATGGTTGCATTTTGCTGGATTATTAATGAATATGCAGATGGGTGGGTGATTAAAGGAGCTGCTTGATGCCACTCAATGTTACGTCGCCCTTCTTTTTCAAATGGAAATTTCCTCACACTTTCAAATTGAGCGCAACGAATGCAAAACATCATGTCCTGACAAACTAGCCCACCAGGGTTAGCCAATTAAATGACGAATTTCTACAGTTTGAGACTAAGAACTGCATTTGTCATTAGGTTTATAGACCTCATTCCAAAACTGTGAGCGTAACTAATTGATTTTCTGTTTTTAGGAGAGCAGCCAGCACCACATGAATTCCATGCGCAAGGAGAACCAAGGACCCCGGCGTGCCAGGTAGGTGTAGGTAATCAGTTTGAACACATCGCAGGTTTGTTGCTTTGGCCCATTGTTCTGGCAAAAAAAAAAAAAATTCTGAGAAGTAAACAGTCAAACTCCGTTTATGTGCGCAAAAACAACAACAACAACAAAAAACAAAAGTTATTTTTATACTCTCGACTGTCTCAGTTTGTGTTTTTGTTTTTTTTTTTTTTGTACGAAAATCGTTGAACCCGCAATAAAGTCATCAATCATTGACATTTGCCAAGTAAACATTTCTCAATGTTTGAATTTGCTGAAAAATTATGCTTTTTGGCGCCAAGCGGGGCGAAATAACAGAAAGTGTTAACAAAGCAAATGAACCGATTTTCCAATCGAAATGCTTATTTCAAGTTCTGTTAGCTAGCACAACTCTATTTGCGATTCTGAGGGGTCGGCAATGAATGCAGAGACGTTGACAGAATGACAGAAGCAAAGAAAAGTTGGCCACATTGTACAGCAGGGGCGCCCATGCCCATTCCGCAAGCCACGCATTTATAATAACGTAAGGCAAAGGAATAGCTTGCGCGTATAGTTGCCACGCACTCCATAAGCCTACATAAAGCAAAACCAAATTCATATGCGGGATCTGTGTTTTGTTGTTGTCGCGTTTAGACCTGCAACAACAATATCATATGTTTCTCTCTTCGCTCTCTCTCGGATGTCTCTCGCAAACTCGAACGCAACAACAAAGTTGCTTAGCGTAGTCGGCACTCGCCTTGCTCGACCCGGCGCTTTTCGCTATTTACGGTAGCACACACACAAACAGAAATTTGCATGTTGTATAGTTTTGCCTGTTGAAGACTACATTTTGCAATATTTGTATTGGTTTTGACGCGCTCCCCCCCCCCCCTAAAAAAAAATAATTTTGGTGAGCTATTCTGGGCACCTTTTTTGTATTCAGGAAACGAGCTTTAAAGCTCTTTTAAAAAAAGAAAGCAAACCTTTTGGTAGTTCAGTAAACTTCTCTTAAAAGCTTTAGCTAACAAAGCTCACCAAAATGATCAAAATGAACTTCCCCAATGGACCAAACTTCCGTAAACGATATTACAAACGAAAGTTACGTGAAACGAAAACGTGGTAAACTATAGCAAACAGATCCGAAAACGATCAGAAAACGAATCACTAGTCGCTCAGTAAAAGTTTCGTATTCGATAGCTCGCATATGATTCAATTGAGAGCCTTTTACGAGCCTTTTCTGATATTGTTTACGATTTGTAAAAATCTCATATCATACTCTTCTTAAAGCCCGCTAATGAGTTTCGGCGTCCAATATTTTCCGCCTTCCTTTGTCCTCTTCATTTTTATGTATCATTTTTTCCCAGCACATCAGTCGTTTTTAAGCCCGATAATGATAGTTGGGCTAGACTTTTGCCAACGCTCGCAGATTGGTGTGGTTTGTAAGTCCGTTTTGAACCAAAGACCAATATAATCTCTAAGATGCCGAACGGCCATATATTGGTTTTGCACTATGCAGCTATTTTTTTGGTGGCGACGAAAATCGCGCTCTCTCCGCTCACACAAAGTTGAGAGCGTAAAAATCTAAAAATAGAATGCACTTGCTTGTGTGAGTAATGCTTGAGAATACGTGAGCACACTTACAGTCGTCGGCTGTCGCTGTATGCGTACAAAAAAGCGGCTGGCTCTAGAGCGCTCTCTCTCTCTGGCTTTTGAAAAAATTTCAAGAGAGCCAAAAGCCAGTTGAAAAGCCAGCACCGAAAAATCGTGTGCAAAAAAATCGTATGGCGTTACTCATCTTCATATTCTAATCTTTGTACGAATATTGTCTGTCCACTGGGTGGTGTCAGTGGCTACACGTACATACGTTATGTTGAAATGTGAATGTGTTTTTTGCACACCACACATAGCTCACTTAGTATAAGATTGTCATAGTTCAAGATACAAAAATATTCACTGTATCGCAGTGGGATACAATGAGCACAATGCATTCTCTGATGCAATCCGCACTGCAGTAGAGAAAGCGAGCCGAAATAAGGAAGCTGAAGCAAATGCAAGAAAACTGCAAAAGCGAAGGCGATTCTTCTGTTCACACGTTTCACACGTTTTGATTGGGCTCTCAAATTAAGTGGAATACTGTTAAATGAACAGCACAATTACTACTTTTAACGAAGCTCACGAGGCTGCATATGCCTATGAATTGTCTTAACGCTCTGCTAATACAGTCAATGAAAAGTTTTCATTGGAGAACGAACCTACCTACAAATTGGATACACATCCATCCGAAAGTGGACAGAGAAAAAAGGTGAACAGATCAACAAATGCTATGGATGTAGACATATGACTGCGAAATGACTGTAAATTTAAGAACTAGAAGTGTTCTTTATATGTAAAAATTGGACACATAAGTAAGGTCTGTACATCAGGAATCAGTTCAGATAGCTCAGCTAGTAAAGACTATCAGTGCAGTAAGACGAAAAATTATTACGATGAATGTTGATGGAACAATAAAACGCATTAATCATAAAATCGATTAATTACCAAAGACAACGCCAAGATGACAAAGGCCTTTGTGTGTGTGTACCCAATTCGGCAATTCTGTATTAGTGGAGAAATTTCTGTACCCAATGCTAACACCTTTGCTTTCATTGAGTTTCAAAAAGAACATTAAAACAGTCATAAATTCAATATAGGACGTCTATAAGCTTATGGATTATCTTAAAGAGCAGGAATTGGACTCTTAGCTTGGACTCTTAGCTTAGCACATTCGGGGAGAAAAATATCGGATATTTAAGCAAAGTTCTATTGGTGTCTGGCCATACATAATATGTTCTACGTAGATAAATAGGTTCCTCAAAAATTAAAAATTAGTCAAAAATATCTCAAATTTGGGCCAAAAATGTGTGTTCGAACGCCTATTTCAGTTCATTGCGTGTCATGCTGTAGAACGGAACATTTCATGATAGACAAATTACACATTAATTTCATGAAGTAAACAGCGAAACGCGCGGGACTAGGATTTTATAAAAAATTTGCAACTTTTACAGACCGAATTTGTATGTTTATGGGTAAAAGTGGTTGGTGTAAGTCGGTCAGAGTATGCAAAAATTGTGCTGCACAAGATTGTTGAAGAGGCTGAGACAAGGCTTAACAGCGACTTTTGTCCATTAAGGAAAAATTGCGGTAATCGTCTTCCCTAAACATTTTAAGTTTCATTCCAGCCTAAAGATTGTCAACTACACAGAGAGAAAAAACCAAAAGCATTGGACTCAAGATGAGCACAAGCGTCACCAAAAGCAGCCTTAGTAGTAAAATGTTCTCACTTCAAGTACAATTTTTTGAGAACGCAACAACTCCAATTGAGTTGATATTGTTCCATTTTAAAGTACTTGATTTGAGTGAATATTGTTAAATTTAAACTCAATTGGGAATTGATTTTAGACCAGGTGTGAGCGTTGGATCAATGGATTGGAAGTGAAGGCAAGGTAGAGGCTCCTGGATATACTAGTTGTTTCTCCACCCATATATTCCTTTTGGATCTGAGAGACGACCCATTAACTCCACTCCATCTAACCCTGACTCGTTTCATTTAAGTTTTCTAGAAAAACAGGCAAAATTTTGTTCCGTCTTGACTGGGAATTGAACACGGTACCTTATGCACTTAACGTGTGAGTGGACGCCGCCAGCTCATTCAGCCGTTGCATTGGCAGATTCACATCTAGATCTCTTGAATCGTTCTCTGCCGAAAACCGGTTTTGGTATTATATAAAGCAAATATTGAAAGAAGCTTGGCTTGGCCCCGTTGGAGGAGCTGTATAGCCAATTTTACATTTTTACATTTACATAAAGCAAATATTATCCGATTGAAAACAACATTTTGTCATTCCAGGAATATTTGAAAGATTTGATGTCAAGAATTTTGACATCTAGTTCTTGTTTTGTGTGTTGTGTTCTGTGTAGAAAAAAAGAACCCTTGCTTCAGTTAGATTTTAAGATTTCTTAAAAACTTTCCCAATTAGATATGGAACTTTTTTAGAAATAATGCCTTATGATGTCAGATATATTTAAAAGAAATTACGACTATTACAGGAACTAGACAAAATCACATCTTTGATCCTAAAGTTTGCTCTTCTTTAAGAGTTATTTGGAAAAAGTCTACACATTTAGAACAAAACAAGCTTTTTTGTATAGTTGATCATGAACCGAGTTTTTGGAAAGCGGTTTTGTTTAAAATCGGGTCTCTCTAGTGGCCAAATCAAGAGGACAGACAAGTTTTGTGCTTGTTTTGGTAAGCACTAAAGTTAACTTCCTTTATTAGCCTGTGAAAATACTTGTTACTTCGTTCTCTGGTGTCTATGAGCTGGCCGGCACTACTTTCTTTTCAAGTGTGTAAGTCTTAGCACATAAGACTCTCTAATGAAAGGTTCAAGAAGCGCTAAAGTTAGTAGCTGATAAAAGTTGCGACTGTTTTAAGGCTAAAATCTCTTTTTTTTTAATTGACTATAAAAATGGTGATGGCTCTTAATTTTTATTTTTACGCATGCTTACGGGCGTAAACAAACAAGCATTAAAGGAAAAAACGATTCCTTACGCACCATAAGGCACCCTGGGAACCATGAAACATTCTGTTCAGTATTAAAGTTATGCTTTGTTTTCAAAACAAAATGCCTAATAAAAGACTTTGATGAAATAAACTATTAAGCTTTTGCCCACGTAAGCTAATTTCTTTTTCAGTGCATAGAATCATCTAGAACTCATTTACTTAGTTTGACAACTAATTGTATAGTCTGCAACCGTGTAAAATGCCAAATTTTAGGTATAGTAAACAGACTAAAAACTTGTTAGACTTAAAATCTTTCCAAATTTACTCAAGTAAACTCCTCTTAAGCTAGCTTTCTTTCATGTAATCCAGGAAATCCTATAGCAAATATCGCATAAAAATGTTGTTCTCTAGAAAGGGTGCGGTCGAGTACAAGTCCATAAAAGACTCATTAAAAAACACTTGCACTCAATTAAATCGAGTACCAGCTGAAAGGAAGCCAGCTAATCAAACCGACGAGGGTCGAGAGACCAGAGAACAATGTTGAATGCTGAACTTTGCGCCAACATAATTGCACAACAACAGCAGCAGCAGCAGCCAACATTCAAGTGGCTGGCTGCACTTGCCAAAGGAGCAGCATAAACATAATGAGCCTGTCTCCCCACCAGCATCCTTCCATACCACTGCAGCAAAATCCATACAGAAAACTAACCACAAAGTTGTTTACAGCAGCCAGCAGTCAAGTCCACCATTTTGTTGGAACCCTTGTGGCCTGTTGTAGGTGTTAATGAATAAAGTTGCTTGTGGTCTGCTAGAGGAGGACAACGAAATAATAAAAAAAAAACACACAACAACAACAACCGCATACAATGATAAACGCCATTCAGGTTGCTCGTCGTTCACGTTGTTGAAAAACAGCTCCAAGCAAGGTGTCAACTGGAACTCCACCAACAGCAAAAACAACAACAACAACAACAAAAACCATAAAACAGACAAACGTTGATTGTATTTTGTGTACATGGAGGCTGAACGTTGACCATTGCAGACATTTTAGGTTGACAAGTGCAAAAGTTAACACAATCCAAATGGTTTCGAATTGAGGGATTTGTGGGTATATTTTGCTTTTTTTTTGGTAAGAAACAGTCCAACAATCTTTTATTGTAAAACAAGGCGAACCTAAGAATCACTTTGAGAATTTATTTAAAAAATTCAGAATTTTATTACTTTGGTCAACAACGCTTGAAGTCAAAAGTGCGGTAAGAATGAAAGTACTTGATCCAAGACATGGTGGAATCAATAAGGTGAAGCCGAGCGAGAGAGGGCCAAGAGCATACGGCAATACACAAGCAAAGACAAACAAATGTTCTGGCCGTCTATTTCTATTTCACAGGCATAGGATCAATTAGCCCTCAGCAGAGGCTAACGGCTTCACCTTGTTAATTCCACCATGATCCAAGAGTGACATTTTTGAGCCGAAATGAACTCTTTACTTGCTCTTTTCGTTCAGTAACTTACACTCACACTTCTCGCCTAAAACAACCGAATTCGGGCATGTCCCAGAACACTCTAGAGCAGTGCTGCCCACAATCACACAAGCCTATCCCCTGGGATAGGAACCCATGATTCTGCCAGCGTCAGCAGCCGACACACGCATACACTAAGAAAAAAACGACCATTCAAAACACAGCACAAGTGTGCTCCTATTTGAACGATCTCATTCGTAAATTATCGGTCACAAAACAAACCCGACGTTCACGAAAAAGCACCACTAAAATGCTTTCTTACTAAAACTGGCACAAATCACAACAGAAACGCGAAAATGGCGCATTGAGAAATGTTTTACATTCTAGAATAATTATTAATATTTAAAAACAAATAGAAAAAAAAACAAAATAAGCAAAAACTCCAAAAAAATTACTCGGGTACACGCTGACTCGAGCTCTTGGTTTTTCCACTCAAGTAAAACATTCAAGGCAAAGCCTTTAGCAAAAAGCTTTCAGTCACTTTAGTGAGCTTTGGCTTTGCCTTAATAATGCAGTTTGCCGCAATGTCTCGAGCGAGGTCGGTAGCCGTAATGGTAGCGAATCCGACTCTTGCGCTAAGCAGTGCGTGGTAATGAGTTCGATCCCTAGAGAGAAGAAGACAAAGTCAATAAAAAAAAAAAGAGGAAGTCAGAGAGAGAACTAAATTAATATAAAATGTTAAATAAATTTACTTTTGAAACAAAAGAAAATCATTTAAAAACACATTTTTTTCAGCGTATATTTTGCGAGCACAAAATGTTCTTAAATCATGCTTAAGGCGTTCATAAAGTGAGCCCAAAATGTTCATAATATGACACCCGCTGTTCACGGTTCAAGAAAAAGCGGGATTACTCTACTTTTGTCAACGAATGGGCTTGATTTTGGTAGATTTAGAACGAATTTTCTGAGTGAAGAGGGAGAGAATACGTGAGTTCTATAAATAGCACGCTCGGCGGCTTGTTCTCTCACGACGTGTGCATTCGGCTCTTTCTTCTCTCACGAGGCATTTGATTGTTAGCTTTTTGCTCGTGTTTGACATCATGACGTTTACTTCGCGTTCCGCTGCTACACACACAAGTGCAAAGCTTGATAGTGTGGGTTTGGGCACCACTGCTCTAGAGGTTTTCGTATAAACGAAAACATTTTAAATATGCCCGGCTGATGAAAAAGTTGAGCGATTTGAAACCGCCTGCTCAAAGCCAAGTTGATTTAGTGCGTACGACTTTCCCTCCATATGATCTAGTAGCCCTTCTAATTCTGGTAACTTCACAAATAAAGTATTCCAATTTTAGTTCGAACTTCGAAGTGCAATTATACGAAAATCTCTAGAGATTTCTAAGACACCTCTGATTGAGAACGAATTTAACTCGATTTAATAACCAAATTTCTGGAAAATCCAAAACTAATATTCACTAAGGACTGCACATTTCAAAGACAGAATATATTGAAGCAAAACCAGTTTAAATTTAGTTCACTTATATTCCGGTCACTGTTTATGCTAAGATCACACCCTCAAATTAATTTGAACAAGCTGTAATGGCAAGGCTGCCTTCAGTAGTAGGCCTTCATTTCCCCAGAAAATTCGTCGAATTTGCCAAGCTATTCAAATTTGAAACATAACAAAAAGCAGGACTACTAAACCATCATGTGTCGAACAGTGTGAAGGAAGCCTAAGTCTGATTTGGGTCTGAAATTTTTTACACACTCGCCAAATAAATTTGTCGAAACTTTGAAAGTTTGCTTTGAATTAGGATTGACGGTTACAATCGTAAATTCGGCTTGCGATAAATTTGCGTAGCTAACAATTTATCGACTTAGTGCGATATGAAAATATCGGGCTTATCGAAATCTCCAACTGCTTAAATATTATACAAAAACTGACATGGACATAATCATTGACCGTGTTCAGCAAAACAACTTGCTCCATGATCAAGTATAAATTTGCAATAATCTTCCTACTAAACTTAAGTAACGCGGCATCATAATAGCCAATTTGAGGTATCATGATACAGGAGCATGTATCAAAGAAATAGTATGCTACTTTAAAGTGATACTGCTCCATCTAACAACAAAAACTACTAGATGCAAAATTTTTTCCTGATACCTGCTCAGGGATCAATTATTCTGCTGAACAAGCCCAATATTGCAAGCCCCTGTTACTTTTCCATAAAATAAAAGCCGCAAAATAAAACGCAGTGAGTGGATGAGTTCATGGTAAAACCGAAGCCCAATCTATACTATATATTTATATACTATGTGTTTGAATATTTTTTTATTTTCAATCATTCTGTAGAACGGAACATTTTATGATAGACAAATTAAACATTAAATTTATTTAGTAAGTTGCGAAGCGCGAAAATAGATATACAAACGTCCTAGCAATTTAAATTAATTAGGCAAACATCACAAGTTTGCTATAATTTGTTATTACATTTGCCTTGCAGAAAACAAACTCGGCTGATGCTATAAGAGTTTGCTAATAGCTTACAGATTTTTCGAAAACGTAACCATTTAAACTCGTCAAATCGATTTGTACAAACGTTTGGCTGTAAATAAATTTGTCATTCCTACACAAATAAAAAATTATTTGCTTGTGTAAAAATACCTACAATTTACAAGACTCTGTGGAAGAATATATGCTTGGGAGAGTGTTGGTGGACGCCTTAAGTGTTATGTTTTCTTGCTGTGGTAAAGCATGAGCGTAAAGTGCGAGAGAGAAATACATTCAGATAAGTTTTGAAAGACGAAAGCGATCACACGCTCGCGTAAAGTATAAACAAATGTGTTGGCTTCGCTCGAGACAACAAAGAATCGGATACAGAAACAGAACTGAAAGTGTTTTACTGAGGTTCGACATGCACTACTTGCAGGTTGATCAAATTTATTTT
Source organism: Lordiphosa stackelbergi (assembly GCA_018904235.1). NCBI lineage: Eukaryota > Metazoa > Arthropoda > Insecta > Diptera > Drosophilidae > Lordiphosa > Lordiphosa stackelbergi. The sequence goes on along the minus strand of JAEIFU010000251.1, from coordinate 94,181 downwards.
AAATTCTTATTTTGCTATCTGACCAACACCAAAATGTACAATTTTCGGTAAAGCGAAAATGGCTTCAGTCTGTAATATGAAGAAAAATAAATATTTTCAAATATTTAGCAGGACTTTGAGAGTATGCAAAATACACTATAACCTGCACAAGACTTTCATCAGACGCTGTGTATAGCATCAAAATCAGTGATGCTCAACGTAAGCGAGGCCAAAAGTGAGAGTGTATTAGTGTGCGAAAGTACAGCTCCGTGAATTTGCTTCAACCTAATCGCTTCGAACTCGGGCGAGCGACGGCTTTCTGCTCTCTTGGTCTCAGTTTCGGTATGCGTTCGGATTGTGTACGTGTGAATAGCGAAATGTTTTCTCCCCCTGGGGGTAACCAGAGCAGAGGTGGCCAAATGAAGAGTACAGAAAAGTGTGCTTGTGTTGAGGAACAAGAGAACTCTCTCCAGACCACAGTCGTTTTACTTGCAATTACAACCATAAGTTCGGCTCGCGTTTGCCTAAAAATACGACTGGCTTCGGCTCGTGTGAGCTGTGGATGGCCGCCTCTGAACCAGGGGCCATCGCTGATCTAAATCGAAATCTGTTTTTCAAGTTACTAATAAAATTGTGTGAGTGAGCTGGCTTACCTACTCCGCACTAGAGTAAGATTAATGAATACTCACTAGCCGTTTTTTGGCACAAGCTCTCATAGGAATGGAAGACCCAGAAGAACAGAAGAAATATGAGCCAGTTACAACAACAAAGCATTTGGTAATAAGAAAGGAAAAACCTTTCACTTTTTATACTAAAAATTAAAGTGGACTAAATCAGAAATCCTTAATCAATGTGAATTGCCTTGAACCGCCGCCTGAGCCGTCGGACTTTAACTAACTTGAACCTATTCTAATTTCACTTTTAAAAACCCAAACACTTTAGATAAACATGATTCTTTAACAAAATGATGAGTTTTTGTATCAACATTAAAATCAATTAAACAAGCCCATCACAAACCAAAACATTGAGGCAGAGCGAGAGAGAGATAGAGAGGTCTCTCTCTCACGCACACAAAGAATAAATAATTGCTCTAAAATTGCGCCACTCGTTTTAATAAAGCCACACAAAATGAAAGCATAATGAAAATGCCAAAAAGGAAACAACAACAAAAAAATAGCAACAACAACAACAACAATATGAGATTTTTGGTCTGGTCTAGATGGGGCGTGTAAAGTATTATCCTTGTTTGGCAGGCGCAGCACAGCCTTCGTTTATTAAAACCAGAGACAGCAGGCAGGAGCAGCTAGACAACAACAACAACAACAGCAGCAACCATCCAGCTCACGTACACCAAACCAGAGCCAATCCACAAAATGGCGTTTTATATTGCTTGGCATATTTTACGCAATTTTGTTTGCTTTAATTTTAGCTTTCCATTATATAAATATATATTTGTTTTTTCTGTTTATAAGCGTGGGCTTTAACAAGTTTTTCATTTCGTTGCGGTTGTAGTTGAGGATTTGTGTTATGGCCATAAATACTGGTATTTATATAAATTGAATTAAAATATATTTTAAATTGGGCTGCAAAGACTAAAATAAAGCGGAACAGAAGTAGATTTAGTCATACTGCACGAAACTGAATTTGTTGTGGGTGAAAAATTTTACTTTAATGTTATTTTATACATCAATTAAATTGTATATTAACCGAGCCGAACCAAACCGTAACCGAATCCACCTGATGAACCGAAACGGTGTACTTTCGAAAATACAAAACCGAACTGAAATGCACAAAGAATTTGTTTGTCAGTTTACTGACGATTCTTAAGACAAAAACTGTTTACCTTCAGACAATGATTTTTGTAGTTTTGGAAATTTTAATCGATTCTCGAATATACAATTTATCCGACTGTCGGTTAAATTAACTTTCAAATGCCAGATTGATTTTATAAATTAATTGAAGAATGATTTCTCAACCCGTACATATACTGCAATTGCCCACCGACCTCTTAATATATGTACCTGCCAAACACTGTATTCCAACCGAATGTCCAACTTCTAATATTTGGGGTATTTATATTAGAAATTTTAAGTCATTCAAGTGTTTTCATGTATTACAACTTTGCATGTGTTCAAAATAAACATTTTTATTTTATCGTGGATATCTCTTCCAACCCATTTTCAATATTTAATAGTTGCTTATGAATATTTAAATATTTAAATTTGTTTAATTAAATTGGTGTTAATTGCAAATGAATGATGCCCATCAATTAAATTCAATTTTTCACTCAACCTCAGGTGGCGCCATTTATATAAGGTGTCAACAAGGGTACCAACAAGTTCTAATGGTTGCCAAGTTGTATATCATGAGTCATGACTTTGTAGAATATAACTTAAATTTGAATTTTAATTTTAAAATTCATCATACAAGAAATCGCAAAATTTTAATTACACTTCAAATTTACTCATAAATAAAATGCGAATTTTCTTTTGCAAGAGATGCAGCACTGTTTTTGAGATGGGACTTTATATTGGACACAAGCCTTCCAACTTTCTGTTCGGTTCTGTGTTCTACAAACCAACTGAAGCCAAAATCTCTAAAACGTTCCTGGAAATTCTAAAATTCTTCAACGTTGAAAACAGATATTTCAAGTTTGGGGATCAGGTATACACCTAATTGAAAGGCATGCACATGGGATCCCCGGCATCTCCAGTAATAGCTGACATTGTGATGGAAGAACTACTTGACAACACCATAAAGAAACTGGTGCACCCACCAAGACTGCTCACTAAATATGTTTTTTTTTTTCCGATCTGTTTGCAATAATCAAGAAAGCCAAAGTCCAAAATAAACTAGACCAGGGTTCCCAAGCAGAGAGCGCGAAAACGTGACTGTGTCTCTCTCGAACACACAATGAAGGTTGATTTCGGCAAGCATTCGGTAAGAATTGGCAAGTGCCCCGAGGGCTATCGTTGGGGAACTCTGCACTAGACGCACTCAACTCCTTTCATTGTAACTTAAAATTCACCACGGAGCTAGAAATAGATGAGACACTTCCCTATTTGGATACGACTATCAATAGACAAGGAAACAAACTAAAACTTAAATGGTACAAAAAAAAACCCAAGGCATCAGGACGAATAATTAATTTTTTAACCAAAACACCCAAAAATATGATCATAAATACAGCGGTAAGCTGAATTAACAGGAGACAACAAGAGAACAACTACAGTTACATATCATAGACACAACAACTGACAAGAGAATTAACTATAAGACGGACACCGAAAACTGCGCCCACATATACAGACACCAACTCAATAAACATTAGCTTAGTATTCAACTCCACATTAGGCGGTACAGGCAATGTTAAATATGGTATGTTAAAAATGTTCAAAGGATTTGTTTTAAGTGTATTGTAATCAGGGCTGGGCTCTGGTTCACGGAACGGGTTCAGAAGGTCGCTGAACCTAGGGTTGGGGTTCGAACAGGGGTTCAGCAATAATTTCGAAACAAACTTAGTGCTAATTTCCCTTCTTCCAAATATTGTAGCTGCTATGTGTCAGTTCTGAGTTAGTTTATGTGACATATGGCTCTTTGAAGAAGATGAGAAATCGGCCCTTTAACATTTTATTCATATATGGAAGTTTGGAGGGTTGATTGTAACATATGCGAGCTTGGATCGTCGAACGCTTTAGCAGGCTCCTAGAGATAAAATGTACATTGTCTCTCAATCTTGAGTCCGCATTGAGATTCTTATTGTCCGTAAAGGAAATCACAGTTAGAGCGAGACGGGCGTATTCCCAAGTGCATATAGAGAGCGTAAGTGACAACAAACAGCTGACTAATTTCTGACAGAAGCGGTCTATTTATTTAGACTTTTAAAACAAGACACACACACGACACAAAAGAGGATGGTCGACTGTACAGCTGTTTTAAGAACCTCCCGGTTCTATCATAAGCAGACTTTGCATATCTTCTGCAAGTTGGCAGAGCCCATTGCTATGACTGTTCGGGAATTCCAAAGGCAGCACAATTGCAAAACTGAACACTGACAATTTGCAGAAGTCTTTGTGTATGTGATATTTTTCTAGTGTAGAAGTACAGGACTTAGTTGAAAGCAGTCTCCAACTCTGGGGGGGTTCAACTCCGAACCGGTTTGCAGCCCTGATTGTAATAGTTGGTAAGAATTGTTCTTTTTAGTGATTGAAAAAAGTATCTTTTCGATATTGATATTTTATTATTTTAAGCTATCAATTTATTTGAAAATGACCGCCAAGAGGTAATATATTGATATATTTTAGTGTTAAGGTATTTTAAAGACATCGAATGATGGTCACACCGTAAGCAGACACTAAATATAAGGGTAGAAGATGTAGACAGACAGACTAATCGACAAACCGTGAAAAACCAAACCCTTATTGACATTGTAAATAGTAAACCGTGTATAATGTGTGTAAAGAAAAAACGGAAAACCGGAAAAAACCCTTATATAAATTCTAAAAATATTTGTTTTATGGATATTTTCAAAAAACAGGCGCAAATAGCGAGACATATTTTTATACACTTGAAAAGTGTATTATAATTTTGCCCAGAAGTTTGCAACGCATAGAAGGAATCATCTCCGACCACATAAAGTATATATATTCTTGATCAGCATGACGAGCTGAGTCGATTAAGCTTTGTCCGTCCGTCTGTCCGTCCGTCCGTCTGTCCGTCTGTCTGTTTCTACGCGAACTAGTCCCTCAGTTTTGGAGCTATCGAGCTGAAACTTTGCATAGAGTCTTCTTTTTACTGCACGCTGCTAATATGTCGGAACCGACCGGATCGGATGACTACTTCTTGTAGCTGCCATACAAATGTTCGTTCGAAAAATGGGTTTTAGTGAGAAAAACTGGTTTGTTCTCAATATTATCGCTCTCAAACACGGTCATGGGTAATATGTCATGTTTTTAAGCTGATTTGCGAAGTTTGGTCGAAGTCGCTAACCGTTGTAACAAGCTATTTCAAGTGTATCAAAACTTCGGTGCAGACGAAGTTAGCTTTGCCTTTCTCGTTTTTTTTGCTGCATAAAACTAGTTTTAGTTTTAAAAAGATATTGATGAAATTAAGGAAATATTGTAAACTTGAATGATAATTCTATTTTTATGTATAAAACGTAGAGTTCAAATTTGTTGTGTTGAGAAAATTTAAAGAACACTAAGATCCATACAATGCCCTCAGCAAACTTCTATTTTTGCGTCTGATGCCAATAAAAATCTCGTCGGAAAAATCATTAAATCTATTCGATATACCGAATCAGAAAAATATTGGATAATAATGTATCGACACTAATATCAATATAGGCCCTAATACTTAGTATACACCTCAACAAAGGAACTACCAAAACAAAAAATTGCGTATAAAAATAACTCACAAGACTTTTGACACCAAACGCCTTTGTTGTGTGAATTATTTTTATATTTTATTTGTTTTGGCAGTTGGTTTGTTGAGGTATATACTAAGCTTCGCCAATAAAAATCTAAATATTCTAGATATTCGGTATAACGCATCAGGAAAATATTCAATAATGTTATATCGCACTTCTTAAGAAAAATATCGATATATGGAATTTATTTCCAGCATCGGTAGGCCGAAGCCAATAAAAATCTCACCCAGAAATATAAATGAAAATATACTATGCCCTATATAACGGATCAAAAAAGTAGTTCATCATAATATAACGTCTATAACTAAAGATGAAATATTTCCATTTATGTAGATTATTTTCAGGACCCCAAGTTACCCCTGCACTCTAGATTTATACAACCTAAAACAGGGATCGAAAAGAAAACGGCACAGGGTTAAAGTATGATCTCAGAAATTTTTCGGAACCAGAATAATAAGAACAACCTTAGCAAGCTTAAGCAAAAACCTATCTTAATTTACTGAAATTCAAAATTTTTACGTACGGATGTAAAATTTCAAAAAGATTTAAAAACTAAAAATAAACTTCTAATAAACTAACTCTTTGAATCTAAAACCATAGAACTTTGTCTCAAACTATTGACTTCTTCTCTCCTCTCTAAATCTGTTCCCTTACCCAAATTTAATGAGCTTGAAATTTCTATAATAAAAAATTTTTTTTTTGTTCCCTTTTGCAAACTCATTGAAAGGTAATTAAAATGTTTGGATTTCTAAAAAAAAAAAAGAAAAAAGAAAAGCCGCCATATTGTACATAACAAAACAATCATCTTGTGCATTTTATTTTTGACTAATTTCATTTTGGTTCAATGCAATGAATAAGCAGAAATTGTTTGATTGGTTAGTCTACAAATTACCCGAGTTATCGATGAGATTTCTTTTCGGTGTCTTGAACTGACCGACGCACAACTTCATTAGAGTTTTGCAGGGCCTTTAACCTTTCCACTAAGCCACTTGACTTGAACCACCACTTGTATAAATCAAAATTCAATCAGCATCATTTCGTTTGGTGTTTTGTTTTTATTACATTGACACAAACACACACTCGCACACTCGCATTTGGTGTGTTGACACGTGTCAAAACTTCCGTTTGTAATCGCACGGAAATACTTCTAGCCACTTCGTGCCCTGCACTCCAAATTCTATACACATAAAATCGAAACTGGGGTAAAATCAGCAAAAATTCACATTTCAGCGAGTTGGGTTTATCGGGGGGAGGACTTTGTCATTTTTGGGCGGGTTTCAATTTATGGATTTGGTAAGGAGTAGGAGGGGGTAAAAGGGGGAGGTCTTTGCCATGCTACATTAAACTTTTGATTTAGTTTATGCAAAAATCTTTGCTTGGGGTTATTTATGAGCTGGTTTTTGGTGTTGAATGTTTGAATATGAATGGTTGGCAATTTGGTGGGGTGGGGGAGAAGATGATGATAAGTGAGGTTTATGAAGTAAATAAACAATGGTTACAGGATGAAGATGTAGAGAGGTGTATTTTTAAGCCCAGGCACAAGATAAACTAAGTCAAGACTAACAATTAAGCTATTATATAAGGGTTAGGGTAAAACTGTCATGTCTATTCGGAATGCCACATCTGTTAATGCAACAGTTTCACACAATATAGTTGAAAAAGTTCGAGGCAAAATGCATTAAATCCAAGAGTTTGGTTCGTTTATACCTGGGATCTTCATTTCTCTATCAAATCCTATGTACCACTAAGTTTCTCTCTTAAGCGTCGGATTTTAGGTGAAAACATATTTTTAATGGGTGGTTCCAAAAAATTTCTCATTGCATACAAATTTGTTTTATGAAATGTAGATTATTTTAAATCCTTATTCGTTTTGCATATTTGACATATTTATGTAAAGTGGAGATGTACTGACGAGCTGGCAACCCTGGTAGTGGTTCATGAGCAGTGGTTCGTTCATATGAGTCAGCGGAGTCGAGCTGGGTTGTGGAGTTGAAGTTGTCGAGTTGTACCGAGAAGTCCCAGTTGTTAAGTTGGCCAAGTCAGCCGTAATAGTTGCCGTTGTGGTTAAGTTGTCCATATCCGAGTACATTAAAGTTGTTAAGTTTTTGTACGTCTGGTTTAAAGTCGGTCAGTCATTCAGTCTTCAAGTTGTTCAAATGCTGCCGTGGATTCTTGCTGCTGTTTAAAGTATATTCGCAAGCTCATGTCGCGTCAAACATTCCTTTTATTATAATCACAATTAATGTGTAATCAACTATATACTCATTAAACATATTCTGACAGTATCACTCTCTGTATTTACATACCTTTGAATAGTCATATGCTTTTCTATTATATATTTAGAGAATAATTATATGCCCATTCCTTTTATTTAGTGTTGAAAACGAAACTTACTAAGGCAGCAGGTACCGTTTAGAGGCAAGAACTGTAAATGCTTCGAAGCTTTCCGACTGAAAGAAAAGAAGTTCCCAATTTTTATTGTTCACCACGCAGGCGAGCAAAATTCGTTCTCCATTAGGGACACTAAGTGTGAAACAATTTGAGTAGTTTTTTTACACTCTAAAAGGAACGATAGAGCTTAGAGAATGGAAATGGAAGGACGAAAAATCAGAATCTTATTTCAAACAATTTTACCGTGATTTACGAATCAAAATATAAAAAACAATGAGTATGAATAGCAGTATTGCACCAAAGCTAAGTGTCAATTAAGATCAAAATCATTCTAGATCTGTAAACTTAGCGAACCATGATAAAATACCATAGATGACCAATGGTGAAGCGAATAGAACAGAGCTTACAGAATGTTTTACTATAATTTTACCATGACTAGTAAGGATGCACAGATATCATCAGGTCCACAATTTTCGCTTGCAACTAAGTACAGATGTCAGGCAGATGCAATGAAAAATCGAAATTTCATAATATTTTAATGACAAGGCTCGCGTTCCTGACTCTAACTTTTGGCTCGCATGTGAACTGAACACATTCACAAAACTACTTTTTGCCGTACGAGAAAACGGAATTACAGTAAGATACAAATCAAATACCGTAATTGTGTTTTGAATACGCTTGTGTATATACATAAGTACAGAATTTGAAGTGGTATTTGAGTAGAGCATATTTTGACCTATTTTGACCTTTTTTAAACCTATTTTAACCTATTTTGTTTAGCCAATGCTTTTTACCTAAAAAAATATATTTTGGATATGATCATCTTAAAAATTTTCCAATATTTTTATTATCCCAATGCCAAAATTTCGAACTTTTTAGACCATCATCCGATATTTAATAATAACATATTGGTATGTTTTACCAGTTACCAGTGAGTTCAAAATTAAGCCACTAATCGTAAACTAACTAATTCCGCCGTGTTTCCACTTTTACTTTCGCAATAATTGAACGATTTTGTGACCAAATTTGAAATCGCAAAAAATATGAGTAAGTGAAAATAATAAAATGGGGAAACACGATGCTGCTGCTTGTACACTATGAAAAAATTTGAATAAATAATTTGATAACGATTTTTTTAGAGTCCCATAATTTAATCGTTCTTAAATTTGTAATAATTTTGTTCCTGAATCGTTTCTTTTTGTGGATTTTATTGGTGAATGGAGTGATGATAGTAAACTGAACTGTTGGTTCTAGAAATTTTGAATTCAAAGTTCACTATTAGATTACGAGTTTTCACTCTTACCTTACTTTTAAAGTTTAATAAAGTATTTTTTATGTCATCTTAGAACATGCATTTGGGTATGATTTTTATATTATGAATTATATTAATGATTTTAAAACTTTTTGGAAAATCAATTTTCAATACAATAATTTCTTGAATCCAATACAATGTCATAAATAGGTCAGTCCGCTACCAAGTACGAAATTGTTGATCATTTGATCAGCTGAAAAGAGCGCTGCTGAACTATAGATGGCGCCACTACTTGCATTGAACGATGAGAGACTTGAAAACTTTTTGAAGTAACTTCTTTTGGTCATAGCTTAAGAATCGTTCATGTGATCTTTATAATTTTTTCAGCAAATCGATAAATAATGCTTCGTTTCTTTAAAACTGTGAAAGATGTGACATTTTTACATATTGCGGGACCAGGAGGAAGCGTGGCAATAATTAGAAAATTAACTTAATCTGGCAGCAAGTATAAGAAGTATATGTCCGATACGATTAGCATCTCTGAGTTCTGTGCGTTTCCTTCTCCCTGTTACATACTTTTGAACAAACGTTATATACATACTTTATGTACCTTTACCAGAGTATAAAAAATTGCTAAATCAACTGACCCTGCAGATAAACCTTTTAAGACAAAGTATCTAAACCATTTCTGATTTTAAAATCCGGCTAAAAACTGTATTTCCTGGCGGGAGAAGAAGCTTTTCAAGGCTACACATTAAAAAAATAGAAGCAAAACGATTCAGTCTTAAATAAAACTCACTTGATTTTGTCCTGTTTTGGTCAAGAATTTGGTAAGAACGATTCGCTTTTGAAAAACTCTTACTTTGAGTACGAAACGTTCTTAAATTCGAAATAGACAGTTAAAAAACTCAATAATGGATGCTTGATTCAAGAAAAATAAGTTTTAATTTAAGATTTTTTAGTTCAATTCAAATTCAATTCAGAAATAAATAGAAATGAAATTCTTAATTCAAGAAAAAAAGTCTTTTAATTTAAGACCATTTTGTTCTTGATGTTAAGACAAGCTCTTACTTTAAGTACAAATCGCTCTCAGCTTACATAAAAAAGTCTAGATCATGTTTCTTTGAGCTCTAAAAGTGCTCTGAAATAGCCCGAGTCTTGCTTAACATATCCAAAACGTTTTTGAAATGAAGAATTCAGAGATTTTTCAATACGCTCCTGAATCAAGAAATTCCGTACTTAAATCAAAAATTTTCTGGCTCATTGAAGTTGTGAAACTGAAAATTCTTGATTTAAGGTACGGAATTTCTTACATAAATCAAGAATTTTTTGACTTATGAAGTTTTGAAACTGAAAGTTCTTGATTTAAGAACGGAATTTTCTTAAATCAAGAATTTTCTGACTTATGAAGTTTTGAAACTGAATATTCTTGATTTAAGTACGAAATTTCTTACTTAAATCAAGAATTTTCTGAGTTCTAAAGTTTTGAAACTGAAAATTCTTGATTTAAGTACGTATGAATTTCTTACATAAATCAAGAATTTTCTGACTTATGAAGTTTTGAAACTGAAAATTCTTGATTTAAGTACGGAATTTCTTACATAAATCAAGAATTTTCTGACTTATGAAGTTTTGAAACTGAAAATTCTTGATTTAAGTACGGAACATAAATCAAGAATTTTCTGACTTATGAAGTTTTTTAAACTGAAAATTCTTGATTTAAGTAAGGCGTTTCTTACATAAAACAAAAATTTTCTGGATCATTGAAGTTTTGAAACTGAAAATTCTTGATTTAAGTACGGAATTTCTTACTTAATCTGGAATTTTCTGGCTCATTGAAGTTTTGAAACTGAATATTCTTGATTTAAGTACGGAAATTCTTGATTTTACTATCAGTATATTTACTTGAAAGCTGCCTGCAGTATACATTTTTTAATATTTTTGCTAACTTCATTTAGATTGGGATCAATAGCTCTGAAAATTGCGACTGCCACAGCCAAAGGTCTGCTTACGCTGTTCCAATGAAAATTCAGGCCTGTTCCCGTTTTCGATTTCGATCAAATCATGCGGAATCGGAATTGTTAAATGTTCTCGCTTCCAAAAACCGAAAGTGTTATTCGACTTTTAACTTCAAAATTCCAATTACCTTCAATCGATCCTCTGGATGGCAAAAAGATTCGACCGAATTCTTGAATCGTCTCTTAGACATCACATGTCTTAACAATTCCGATTAATCGGATTCGGAAACGGGAACAGGCCTGATTAACTTTCTCCAACTGATAACAGTTCAGAGAAGTAAGTTCTCAAAACAATCAAACTAAGCGGGGGAACTCTTTTAATTCTTTCTTCTTTCACTTTAGGTATTCTGTTTGAAGAAAACAGAAGAAAGTCAAGTCAAGTCCAGTCAAAGTCAAGCTGGCTAAGTTGCTTTGTGAAAAAAGGATTTGCCTGCAGTACAGGTGGCTTAAGGCCAGGTAGTGTGGGCGTTGCACCGACTTTTAGCCATGCACGCCCTCTTAACCAAAAGCGGATTTACCCACAACAACAACAACCTCACAAAAAGGGTTAAACCCACTAAAATCTCTCGCCCTGGACTTACCCGTATGCGTTCTTTTATGTATCTTTAGATTCTCGCTGCGTGCAAACACCTTGCCACATCCCGGATGTGGACAGGCAAACGGTTTTTCACCCGTATGGACGCGTATGTGATTGACCAATTTGTATTTGGCCTTGAAGGGACGACCATTGCGCGAGCAGCCAATCCAAAAGCAGGCATGTGTCGTACACTCCGGTCCACCCACATGCTCCACCGTCAAATGGGTGACAATCTCGTGCATGGAGTGAAAGATTTTATTGCAGGTTTTGCGTCCGCCAGCGGATTGTATCATGCCCGGCTGGTCGGGATCTATCCATAGGCATTGCATCTCCTGCTTAATGCTGGACGTGGCCGAGGCGGGCTGATGGCGCATATACCGCAAAAAGGCACCCGCACCGGCTGGATGCATGGCCGACATGGCATGATGCGGATGATGGGCGGCCGCGGCGGCGGCATGATGATGGGCAGCGGCCGCATGTACCGACGGAAAATTGCCATGATGCTGATACGGATGGGTGGCATAATCGGCCATGCCCATGCGCATTTGATGCTGATGATGATGGGCGGCAGCGGCCGCATGATGATGATGATGACTATGGAAGGGATGCTGGCCAAAAGTGGAGCTCAGTTCGGCGGCAGCCTGGGCGGGAAAGCTGGAGAAGAGCATGGAATCGGCAGCAGCCACAGCTGCTGAGGATTGGCTGGGGTTGCTGGCGGCGGCAGCGGCGGCCACATAATCGCTGGTATCACGGCGACCCAAGAGAAAGTCACGTGAGGCATAGGAATTGAAATGGCCGTAGGTGGAATTTTGATAGGCAACTGAGGTGGAAGAGGAGCTTAAGGCGGCAGAGTCCGAGCCTACCTCCAGTTGGGGTTGTTGCTGCTGTTGCTGCTGCTGTTGTTGTTGCTGTTGCTGCTGTTGTTGCTGCTGTTGCTGTTGTTGCTGCTGCTGTTGCTGCTGCTGCTGCTGCTGCTCATTGCCATTCATTTCCAAAGGCTGTTGCTGATGATGATTGGGTGACATACGTAGCCCATAACTGGCCAAATGATGCTGGGCCGGCTCTATGAAAGCATTCATCATCATTTTTGCTACAAGTTTTCAAATATTTTGAAGTTTGATTTAAGTTTGTTTTTTCTTTTTGATAAGTGTTAAAACTTTTCCAGGCCAAAGCCCATCACTAGACACACTCTGTACACGTCACTAAGCTTTTTGTAGCTAGCTTTCTGTATAAATTTGATTTTCAATTTTTATGCTTAATTTTTTATAAATTTTTTTTGCTTAAACACACGCGCGCCTTTTGCCTAGTTAAAACGACTCCCGCACGTACCGCTAGACTTGACGTTGCAAGATGCGCAGCAGGACTGAAATGTGCTCAGCGGCAGGCTCCTGAAATTCTAACTTGTCGCCGCACGACATTCGAGTTCGTGCGGCGATCGTGTGCGCGTGTGTGTGTGTGTGCGTGCGAGACAAAATGGAATATGAAACGTCTCTGGGAGTGAAAGAGTCAGTCATATGCTCCTAACCTCTTAAAACTCACCACTCTGTGGTGTATTTTACTCTGTATGTGATTGGACAGACAGAGATGGCCTTTAGAAAATGGCTGCTTTTAAAGAAGAGTGAACGGCACAACTAGCCTTTGTTTGCACAATCCAATTGGATGGCTTTGGGCCAAACTGGTTTACGGTGGTGGGTGTTGGCGCCTGTGCCTGTACAAAAAGCTCATTGGATCCCGCATTTTGTACGCTTGGACCAATTGCAATTGGTTTCAGCTTGAATGCAATTTCTCATTCATTACGGTTTCTGTTTATTTTCACAGTCCAGCTGTCAGTTTATCAAATTAGTTGTTTATTTTATTGATTTTAATGATATTAACCAACGATTTGGCAGCTGCTTTGTTTATTTAATTAGATATGAAAAACGCATGCCTTTTTTTTGCCGTCGATGAAGACATAAATTTTCATTAACCCTGTGGTTAGTTTTACTTAATTTATGGAATTTTAAATAAGCGAAGCAAATTGATTGGATTCCTTGGAGTGAACCAATTAGATGTTTTTTTTAATAGTAATGGGGCTATGTGATTTGATATTACGACATTTTTGGAATAATTTCGAATAAATATGGTGAATATTTGAAAATTGAAATTGAAATATTTGTGACTTTACATTTTCTTTAGATTTTTGTCCGACGTTTTTAAATCGATCGGAATAGAACAACACCGTTTGTTCTTCTTTTCAGGCATGATTTGTTTTTGGGTGTACTTAAATTAAGTACGAAACATTCTATAATCGAAAATTGATTATTAATGTTAACAAATTGAAAACAAATGTGCTTGAAGCAGAACTCTTAATACTTACCTTAAACAGAATTGTTCAAAACAGCGCTTTCTTAATTTAAGTACACAATATTTTGAAATGAGTGCAAAAAGACTTACAATGCAAGCTCCATAAAGTATGACAAGGAAACGAATCTGTTCTACAAAATTCTCACCTGATTCTGACAGGTTAGATTTCTGACCTACAATAATACCATCTTAGTCCTTGGTTCACTCATTTCTGTTCCTTCTCTTTTTTACATTTTTTAAACAATATATGCAAAATGTCTTAAATACAGAGATACGTGTAGCTCCTCAAATGCACAATGAGGCAGCCGCGTGCTGCATTGTGAGTCGCGACGCGCCCATCTCTGCTTTAAATTAACAAAAAATCTATTTAACATAACCTTTAAATATCCATTCTTTGTTTTCCAAGGACTACTCTGTTATTTTCAAACTATAACTATTAAATCCAATCGGACAATTCATTTTGAAGTCTCATCATTAGGCTTTATTTTTATGTATGCATTTGGTAAAGTATAAACATTAATAACATTGATGGAGATATGACTTATATGTGTAAGAGTAATATAAAAAATAATAAAAGTTGGGGAGTGGTCGCTAGCACTACTAATTCTTTTGATGTGAAACATGATGCTTTGTAAAAAAAAAAAAAAAGAAGTAGAGCTAATGGGAGAAAAGCCTAAAAGGAAAATGGAAAAAAAAATTGGGGGGAGAAACTGAAAAACTAGATATCCAAATCCCACCCAAATCCAACCAAAGCTAGTCCCATTTAGATCCCACTCAAAAACTAACGCTGATCCCACGTAGATACCATACCGACCCAGATCCACCCAGAACCCGCCCAGATCCCACCAAGATCCCACCCAGATCCCACCTAGATCCCGCCCAGATGCCACCCAGATCACGCCAAGCTCCCATCCAGATCCCTTCCAGATCAAGCCCAGATCCTAGCCGGATAAGGATCCCACCCAGATCCCTTCCAAATCCCACCCAGATCCCTTCCAGATCCCATCCACATCAAGCCCAGATCCCTTCCATATCCCATCCAGATCCCATCCAGATTCATTGCCGAAAACTCCACAAAACAACAACACAAAATATGAATGATGTCAGTGTCACGTGACGCTCAAATCAAATTTTACTCCTACTAAAATCGTCCGTACCGAAATTAAAGATGTTTCACATCAATAAGGTTATTTTAGGGAATACTACTTCCTATCTTTTCTCAAAAACTTATTAAAAATTTCCTTCTATAATCGCAGGGTACATGGTTGGTACATAAATGATTTCTTTTTAAATGAAATTGGAAAAATTCAGGTTTTATACAAAAATATGTATGTCATTCGATGTCAAATAAATAATAAGAAGGGCCGATTTCGGGATCCACACAACACTCAAAGCCTAAATGTTTTTGGGATTTGCTGCTGATGTCGGTTTTTGCTATGAGCTTGCCTTTGGGATTCCCAAGCATTCATAGCAATTCTGTCATGAGGTAACCTTTGCCAACACACTAAGGACAGGCGCAGACAGCTGAACATTGAATTGGTATTCATGAAATAGCTTAATACTATCAACCAGCCTCCTTTGTAGTGTTGTGCGTGTCGTGTTTTAGAAAAGTTGTGGACAATATCCATAACTTAATGACCCAGAACCTGCCTAAAAAAGTTCTACGATTTTCAATCAAAAAGGTCACTAAACCAATCACTTTGAAATAAGATAAGATTATAGTAAGAAATACTAAGTCCTACCTTCCCTCAAAAACTTGTTAAAACTTGGATCCAAGCCGAAAATACTGAAATCAAGCACGAATTTCTGAGACGTTCGATGTTAAGATTAATTGTCTTCTCCTAAGCAAGCAGATTTCGTCCTAAAAAATAAAGACGAAAAAATCTAAATTGAAGCCGATTTCTGTCTCGCCGATTCGTGCTAGATTTCTCTGTGTGTGCTATACATCCGATGTCAAATAAATGATAAAAGTAACATTTTTGTAAAGACTTGAGACCCGTAGAACGACAGAAAAATCCTTTCGTCACAGTATTTTACATAGATTAAGACAACTTTTAACAGCACATGAGCTTCAAAGCAAAGCCAAGATGTTTCAATTATTTGAAATACTGTGACGAAAGGAATGAAATTTCTGTAGTTCCGCGTACTGACTTTAACAATAAAATTTAATTACCATTCCCATTTTCCAAGCTTAAATCCCGGGCAAAAAATGTCTTCAATTTTTGATGAAAGCTTGGCTAAATTGCCATGATCGCAGAATTTGCATGACTAAAATTAAATAAGTTGATCAAATATGGTCGAAAAGTTCCCTCATTTGCCTATTTAAGCCAAACTTGTATTAAAATATGGCCAAATTACAATAATTCCTGTGGGAACTTAACACGAGTTCAATGTTTATTGTTTTGGCGGACTGTGTAGAAATAATTTTAAAATCTGTCGAATTAAGAATAAAAAACTTTACGCCACACTTTGCTTCAAATTTTTTACGCCATTGACAACGTTCGATGAATAAGTTTAGAAAAATTTGGCAAAAATTGTTTAAATGGAATTTGTAAAATTTATGGATATATTGCTCTTTTCTATGGTCAAACGTGACAGTTCGCTCTTTACATCCCACGAGATCCTTTTATGTTTTCTGTAGGTGTGAATTATATTATGAATCACCCTTTTTTATGACCACTCAGTCTGCCCTGCATTTCAAACATTTTTTAAACTATTAAAAGCATTTAAGCTCAAATTAAAATTATTAAATATTGATTTAAAGATAAAAGATTTAAAAATAAACTATGGCTGACCGCCGAAACTTTATTGCATGTTAATTCTTGATAGTTCGCGGTCCATCAAAGACATTTTTTGAGCTACACAATTACCTTATATTTTTGGAGTAAGTCGTTAAAATATATATTTTTCATTGATTCTTTGACATTTGACAAAAACTTATACAAACTTTTTTATTATACAAAACCAGCTTTTATCAAAATTCTTTTGAAAAGAAACCATAGATGAAACCCGAATTTTTTCTGATAGAATACCCGGAATACTAGACTATTACCGATAACATTAAATAAAAGTGAAAAAAAAATTTCTGAAATTTATCACCCCCATTGCAAAAAGCTTTATACGCCACTGGTTAACAACATAGTTTTTGTGTGCTCTGATTATGTCAACTTTTTTGACAACAAAACACATTTTGCAAGTAAGTTTACTTTACTGTTTTCATTTGAAGAAAAATGTATCGTAATGGGGAACATGCAACAAGCGCAAAAAATTATACGGGCCATACGCCAAATCGCTCCCAAAACCGAATATTCTCGGTGTCAAGGTCAAGCTCAGTACTTGATGGGACCAATTAGTCTTGGTAAAACTATCTCAGGGCAACTCTACCAAACACAATTGATGCGTTTAAGCCAAGCACTAAAGCAAAATCGTCCACAATACGAACGAATGCACTACCAGGTTATATTGCAACACGACAACGCTAGGCCACATGTTGCCGGTCAAAACATACCCTGAAAAGCTAAAATGAAAAGTCCCAACACACCCACCGTATAGCCAGACGTTACCCCTACCGATGACGAATGCCCTCGAGAATCAAAACTTCTTCAACTTATCTTAATTGCGTACGTCGGATGTCCGTATCGGGGTTAACCGTCTATTTACCCATCCAAGGGCGTAGCCAGCTTTCCAGAAAGGTGGAGCAGCTGTGCCTGAACTTTTCTTAAATATTTCTTTAATTATATTTTTCAACCTTATAATTAGATCAAGTTGCATTTGATATGAAATGGGAAACGAGAAACAATCTTCAAAATAATGGCGGATAACTTAAGTTATAAATGAAAAAGTCAATTTTTCGAGGCAAAATTTATGATTAAGCCCCCCCCTGCCCTCCCCCTGGCTGCGCCCTTGTACCCATCTCATGACAATTTAACTCAACTGAAAATTTCGCGATTTTTTAAATCTGATTGACGGACAATTTTTCTTTGCCCGTCTTCTATTATTAAATCTTTATGATAATTTGTACTAATTATACAATTTTGCAAATTTAAAACGGTCAATTTAACCGTCTTTCTGAACTGTTCGATTCAACCATTAACGCTTCTACTATTGCTACCTATCAAATCTTCATGATACCCAAAACTCATAAAATTTAACCAATCAGGTACACTATTGGTTTATCTTTATCTTTATGGTAATTTGAACTCATTATACAATTTTTATATTTCGCGTTCTTTTGGACAGTTTGGTCTACCCGGTTGATCTATACTTCCTATTTGCCGGCCAGTTTACCCGTCTTCTTTATTTAACTAAACTCAAATGGGAATTTTGAAAATTTCGCGATTTTTTTTCGCATTATATATATTTTGGACTGTTCAATCTGCACCTCTTATTTGCCAACGTCTGCGCGTTCGTAAATACTCAAATGAAAAATTGGCAAATTTCGCTGTTTTTGGTCTTTACTTCTTATGTATATACATATGCGACTTCAAATGCCATTGAACAAATCTTCATAATCACCTTACATCCTATGAAAATTTCTAGATTTTTTTGACCATTGCACAGTGTTTTTTTCTGGCCTTCTTTTGGCATAAACCCCAAAAAATCGAACCATATTTGATAAGTCGCCAAAGATGCTTAAAATACGTGCTCAAACCGGATTTCTTTTCAATATATTTCAAACCAACGAAGTTGGTGCATATCGGCCAAATTGGTTATATGGTAGCTATATCAAATAGTGGTCCAAACCGAACAAGATTTTGTAAGTCGTATTGGATGCTGAAAATACGAGTACAAACCGAATATCAGTTCAATTGCGGAAAAAGAACAAAGTTAAGGGGGTATTCTCCATCTTCACCGGTTTTTTTAAATTTTTTATTATTACACTGGCCAACAGCCATTTTGGTCCAGCCTTATTGATGACAAATTCTGATTCAGTTTTGTGCACTGATTCCAAAACTGGACTCGGTTTTTACTCGGTTGTAACCTCCATAATTTCTTAAAAGCAAAAAAAAACAGCAAAATGGTTTTTCCGCGATATCTTGAAAACAAGAGCTGATGGAGAAAAACCGAGACCTGTTTTGGAATCAGTGCACAAAACTGGATCAGAATTTAATACAAATAGGGCTGGACCTCACAAAAGTGGTCATTTTGTTGGCCTGTGTTATTTTATAGTTTGGATATTTGAGAATATCGCCCAAAAAGAATTTTTTTAAATTCGAAATACTTTAGAAGATAAAGCGTTTTTGGTCGACCAATGTATTCGATGAAACAAACAATTTTCAAATTACTCCAAACTTTAAACGCATTTATCTTGAAACCACTTTTTTCGAACTGGCGGCCATGATATCTCCAGTTACACTGAACCGATTTTGATGATTCAATGTAAAATCGACACAGAATTGTCACCATTCTATTGACACCTCAATCATAATTTTCAAAAAATTGTACTATTTTTTTATTACACTAAACTAAAAAAGGGCCCAAAATCGAGTTTAAATTTTTCAATTTTACACAACCTGGAGAAGCAATTCCGCCAGCACTATACCTTCTTTTGGACACCCATTTGGACGGCCGAGAACTTTTTGAACAGCCCTCGTAAAAAGTTTACTTTAACCTGTTTGTAACATAATACAAAAAACAGAGTTGGTTAAACTCTTTGAGTTTTCAGACAAGATTTTAAAAAAAAGGTCCATAAAACAGCCTCGATATGGAGAATACCTTAAAGCAAATCAGCCAGATCGGTTATATGGCAGCTATACCAAATATTGGTCTTAGTTGAGTAAAATTTTCCAAGTCGTCCTTGGGGCCCCAAAATATGATTCTAAGAAACTAGAGTTTATGCGCAAAAAATGGGAAAAAAACCAATGTGCACTATCTTTTGCAAATTTCGCGGTTCTTTGGACCATTTAAATAAAAGTTATATAGCCTATGTACAACTCCAAGCAATCAATTATCTGTTTACCATGTCCATGCCTCAAAGTTTCATCGCAATCGGAAATTTGGCGAATTTCTCGGTTTTTTTACCATTTCCCCTTCTATTTCGTTAACTTGGAAACCTTCCAGGGCAAGAGCCCAACCAATCCTCAAAGTTTTATTACAATCGGATAAACAGTATAATTTTGAAAATTTCGCGGTTTTTGGAACATTTTTGGACGATTTTTTTAACCTAGAAACCATGGACGTCCCACCAATCTCCAAAGTTTTATCACAATCGGATGAGCGGCTTAGGCAGGCATTGGGGACAGACAGACAGACAAACAGACAAACATTCATTTAGAAAAATTCACCAACATTTATCGATATATTGATATAATATTAACAACCCAACACTGCTATAAAGCATTTACACATTTTCTGTCCTCTCTTCTTGTGGAACCCTGCTTCAGATTTGGATTTGCAAAGAAGAGTGAGTCCAAAAATAAAGAGTGTATTTGTGTGCGAAAATAAAGCGACGTAAACTAGCTTTGACCGCTGGCCCGCAACTGAAATGCTGCTTGCTCTCTTGACACAAGCCTCGTCATGCATTCGACTAGTGTCGGTGTGAGTACGGATGCTCAAACTATTGGTATCCACTATCGATCTCATAGTTCTCCATCTATCTAATCCTAGCAGAACCAAAGCTTTGGGTGTTTTATTTTTACAGTTATCATCGCCCTCACGAATTTGCTGTTGCCATAATTTCAGAAGAAGCAACCCATTTCGTTTGGCAATTAAAACTTGCGCAAATTGTGACATTAAAGTGTCATTGGCCAATGGCCATCAAACAGTTGTCGGCCAATTAAAATGTCAAAACAACAGCAACTCTGTATGCGAGGCTCGTTTGCCCGTTCGTTCCGTTGCCATTTTGGGGTATGGCCAAAAGGCCATAAAAAACAGTTTGCCCATCCCGCAGAGCATCAACAGCAAATGTCATTGGAAATGAAGCCATTGCTCCACATAGCCAAGAGGGGAGTTAGTCAGCGGCAGCAACGGCTTTCGCCACATGATGATAAAAGCTGATGGGGCAAGCCAAGTGGATTTCTAGCACATTGCCGAACGAGGCGCATAAATAATGCATTCGAGGGGCACTTGAAAATTGAAGCGAAAACTGCAAGAAAAACAACAAAGTGTGGAGAGAACAGACAGGCAGCAGCAGCAACAAATTAGAAATGTATAAACAAAGGGAAAAAGATGGCACAGCATGATGCGCCGGTAAAGCCAAAACAGATGCACATGCAACCAAAAGGTGAGCTTTTTTTGGGCCACCCTAAAACAGGTAACCGAAATTCAGCAAAATTGCCCAATAATTGCAGCACCCGCAAAACAATTAAAGAATATTGCAACAACTGGCTAATCCCGGGGGCGTGATACTACGCAACAGGCACAAGGATACGGGATTGCAAAACGCAGCTTATAAAGTCAATTTTTTTATGACCATCATTGGCAACCGGAACCAGCGAAGAACCCACAGCGTCAGGGCCAGGCTCAAGGCAGCAAAACATTTTTAAGGGAAATTACATGCATCGTAAACTGAGTTTATCCTGGCAGTTTTTTTTTTTTTTCAAACGAATCATAAATAAAAAGTGTGTGCGGAAAGATCCTGACAAGGTCGTGTCAACCATAAATATTTACATGCCATAAATATCAAGGTGAGAGGATACGACAAATTCACATCCTTTTTCCGCTTGGCCATTTCCATTGAATATCCTTGAAAGTTTTATGACAGAACGTTAGGAATGGGCAGGGGCATGGGCAGGGGCAGGGGCGGGCAGGTAAATCTTCGATTCGAAGTCAAGCCGTTGGCCAGTCAGTCAACTTTTGCCCAGGCGATGTGATTTATGAGCTGTTAGCCCAAGATTTTCATTTGAAATGTGACTGCGACTGTGGCATTTTATTTCTCTTGTAAATTATGCAGATGCCCCTCAGGTGACGTTCGCACTCGAGTCAAGTTGTTTTTGTGGGCGTTCTTTTGGCTTACCTGGGCCTGGACGCGTACCCTCAGGTAGGGGGCGTTGTCGTTGCTGGTCGAAAATTGGCCTTTAACTCTTTTGCCAGCTCAATTATGTTGACCATTTCTGCTTAAATAGTTTCAGTATTTTTCATTAGGGTCTATGCTCTGACTTTTTACAAAAGAGGAAAACACACAGGAATTTGCCTGAAAATTTTTGTGGAAAAAAATGGGAACAAAAAATTGCAAAACAAAAAGTGAGACCTTGGAACTCTTTCCATAATTTCAGTTTATTTACTGACCTTTCGTAATAAAAATTATTGAAGGTTTTTAAGGAAAAAGTTGGGATTTGTTATTGCAAGGCAAACAAAGATGGAAATACTTTCAAATGAGATTAAAAATTTCGAACACAAGATTTATCATCTCTCAACAGCATTTTATGAAATTTCTGATCACATTCGAGTCTTTTTCGAGTCCTCTGCCTGATTAAAATAGTCATAAATGCGCTCGATTTCTGATATATTTCGGGAAAAATGGTACCTTAACCGCGACTCTTTATGAAGAGTCGTTTATACCCCGATTTTCAGATCAGTTTTGACTCATTTTCGAGTCATTTGCGAGTCTTTTTCGAGTCGTTTTGAAATGAATTACATTTTGAGCATCTGCATGAGTTATTTTCGAGGCTTCTTTAGGTATGGCCCATGAAATGAATCTCTGTTTAATCATCAAGGTGATTCTTGTTAAAATGAGCTTCCAAATGCTAGGTGAAAAAAAAAAAATTAAATAAAAAAAAAAAAAAAAAAATACACACAAAATGTTCCTATTTTTTGTTTGTGTTGTGTTGTGGGAATCTCTGTTCTAATCAAGATAAAGGTTTAAGTCAAGGTATTGCTGTTCCGAGTTACGCTATATCGGCTCGGCTTTTGATGCTTATCAAGAATATATATACTTTATAGGTTTGGAAATTATTCCTTCTCCCTGTTATATACTTTTGCACAAACTTAATACAGAGTATCCAAATTGTAAGTCTAACATCTAAAAACAGCAATTTTCTTGTTAAATTTACCGATTTCACATCTTCTATTTAGAGCTACATATCTGTCGCATAAACTAACAAATTACAGAGTAAACAGGTTTATATGACACATAGAAGCTATCTGGGAGATTAAAAATCGGTTCTTACTCTATTATGTATAAGTTTATATTACAGATACAGCTATGTAGGAGATGTGAAATCGTCCTTTAAAGGTATAAACTAGATAATAGCAAAGATTTATTGATATTATAGATGATGCATGTGAAACAAAAAACGATTGTTTTTGGGGTGCTGACATTGGATGCAAATATGTGCTTCTCGCTGCCTGAACGAGGAAACATATATTGAAATTTAGCTATACGTTTTCTAAATTAGCTATACGACTGAGAGCAAAAGTTTATAGATATTATAAATGACACATGTGACGCAAAGAACGATTTTTCTTGGGAGCTGACATTGGATCCAAAAAAAAAAAGTTTGTATGAGATGCGGTATCTACATATGAAGTGTCTTTGATAATAGTCATTTATAATCAACTGTACGTGCCTTTCATTTCGAACTGCTGTTTCATTTCAGTTGCCCCTTTTATATTAGATGAGGATAGTATTTGAACTTGAGAATT
Source organism: Lordiphosa stackelbergi (assembly GCA_018904235.1). Classification (NCBI taxonomy): domain Eukaryota; kingdom Metazoa; phylum Arthropoda; class Insecta; order Diptera; family Drosophilidae; genus Lordiphosa; species Lordiphosa stackelbergi. The sequence continues at coordinate 70,611 of JAEIFU010000251.1, read as the reverse complement.
ACAAGCAAACAATTATAAGTGTATCTTTTTAAGCAGATTCAAACTCCCTGGTCACAAGGATTGAAAGATCACTTGAAGTCAGAGACTTTTTTAGTGGCATTTATCGACATAGAGGGTGCCTTTAATAAGGTCATCTTGAATGAGATCGCACGACATTTCAGAATACACCTAGGGATGCCCATGACGACATATAAGCTTCCAACAAAAGCAGAAACACTCCATCTCGCTTCGGATCGGTGGAAAAACCTTTCCTCCTGTGCAGTAACGCGGCTTACGAGGCCAACATTCGACCAAATACGTACTAACACACTTTTACGTCACAAAAGGGACTACATATCTGGTGGGGACCCTCACGAGTCACTGTCTTATAGGCAGACATGCAGCACGCCTAGTCGTCACCTACCATGAATTGTGCAGAAGTTGCGGATACGAAGAATAGGAGGAAGTGGTACAACACCTTCTTTGCCACTGCCCCGCCTTAAGCAGAAGAATACTCAGGACACTTGGTCAACCTCTGGTACTCAAGCTCTCGGAGACATCCGATCCCAGCTCTTCTAAAATTCATTCGTCCACACAATGCTTCAGTAAAGAGGACCCCCTCAGTATTACGGTTTATACGGAATACATATGGCATCGCAATGGGCCCAAAGTGGCCTAATTGGGATAGCCATTGAAACCTTACCTAACCTAGGCAGATTCATTAACAGTTACATCTTAGATTTGACCGCGAAGTGGGTGAAAATGCAAAAAATAAGTTTTCTTTTTGCATATTGTATTTGCAAGTCTGCCGCTTTTACCATTTGCAGTAGCTGCAGGTGGGTTGTATGGAATGGGCTGGTGTGAGGGGAAGAGGGGTGATGATGGGGTGAAGGAGAAACAGTGACTTGACTGTGACTTAACAGTGTCTTAACAGTGTCTTAAAAGTTACTTAAAAGTGTCTAGGCAATGACTTAACAGTGACTTCACAGTGACTGAACAATGACTTCACAGTGACTTAACAGTGACTTAACAGTGACTTAAGAGTAACTTAACAGTGACACAACAGTGACTTAACAGTGACTAAACAGTAAATAAACAGTAACTTAACAGTGATTTAACAGTGATTTAACAGTGGATTAACGGTGACCTAACAGTGACTTAGCAGTAACTTTACAGTGACTCCACAGTGACTGAACAATGACTTCACAGTGACTTCACAGTGACTTGACAGTGACTTAACAGTGACATAACAGTGACTTAACAGTGACTTAACGGTTACCTAACTGTAACTTAACTGTGACTTAACAGTGAATGAACACTTAATTTACAGTGATTTAACAGTGGCTTAACGGTGACCTAACAGTGACTTAACAGTGACTTGGCATTGACTTAACAGTAACTTAACAGTTGGTTAACAGTCGGGAACAGTGGAAGAGGGGGGTGGGGGGAGGAGGTCAAGGAGTAAAGAGAGTGGGGGGGAAAAGAGTGTGCGGAAAAAAAGGAAAATCAAAATTTGAATTGAATATTAATAGAAAAGTGACTGTAATGAGGTTCGACATCTATGGGAAATCAGTTCTTTTAGGCAGATCGAGTTTATTTTAAAAATTTGTCATAACCCCTCCCGACCCCACAATTTGGAAGAAACAAAGTCATATCTCCCACAGTTTTACAGACAGATGGTTCATACATTCTACGCGTATTTAGTAATCAGTATTTCAGGAATAGCGAAGATCTGATGAACGATAGTCGAGGGTAGCCGCAACGGCAATGGGCAGCACTTCACACTTTTTAGGGGTGCTTTGCCACTTCTAACTTAAAACTTTGCGTTCACGGAGTATATTAAAGTCGGGCTTGAGTTCAACGATCTCGGTTTTATCCCTCTGTGTCAGAGCACTTATATTATTTCTAAGTTGAAACCAATAATGTCACATCAAAGGGTATTTAGACTTCACCTGTGTCAACTAACATAATTTTCCCTTTCTCATTTCTTTCTCTTTATTGTTTGGCTTAGTTAACAATTATTAATTGATCATAACATTTATCATAACCTTTTTTTTTTGGTTTGACCTTTTTGTGAAATATGTAAATTTTGTTATCTGTTCTATGACAGTTTTGTTCGGCCCAAGAAACATTTGTTTCTTTTCTCAGATGCCTTTCAGGAGATAACTTTGTTTTAGCCGACAGAAAAGTTAGATTCTTAAAAAGATACAAGATCTAAGGTAATCGGAGATAACTTTAAAGAAAACTTTCGGCAGCGGAAATGAAAGATGAAATTTTCTGAAAATGATGTAACCAAATCAATACGAAGCAATTCATTTGTTTTGATTTTTGTGTCTTTAGGGCCCGTGTCAAAAGGTTCTGTACACCCGCGGTGCAAATGCAATTTGCCTTTGGCAAATCAGTTGGTGGTCCCTTTTTCCCTTGACCCAGAGTTTTCAACTTTATTTGCTGGCCATCTCTCTTGTCCCTGTCCATGTCCTTGTAGGTGTTCATCCCAAATTAGTGGCTTGTACCTTTGTTCTTTTTGGGCGTAAATCAAACAGTTTTTGGTTGTCATTGGGGTTAGCAGCTGCATTCCCAGCTTCAAGCCTCAACTTGAGGCTGCTGCCAGCCGAAAGTCGCGCTCATTAGTTATGATTTAGTGTGCGCATAAACAAAGTTATTAAATTTCCCATCCACGCTTCGGCCAACTACTAAATTGTCTGCCTCGAAGTTGTAGCCATAAAAATTAAAACCATAAATTAAATGAGTATTTATTTACTACTACGCCGTTTCGTTGCAGTTTTCGAAAAAAGGAGAAAAAAATAAAAGGGAAAGAAGAGGAAAGCCAAAAGGCATACAGAAATTTAATTAACGCTTCTGTGTACATGTAACTACACACAGCGGGAGTGGGTGGCGCTGGCGGTGGTGGCGGTGGTGGCGGTGTTTGTGGGGTTAGAGGCGTGGCAGGAGAGCTTGTTCCGGGGAACCATAATTAACGATTAATTAAAAGTGCCGCCAGCCTGCAATCCCAAAAAAAAGAAACAACAAGAAACAAACCAACGAGCAAAAACAAAGTTTGCCTGCAATTTCGACCTTGCACATAAATTAACATTTTTGTCATAATTAAAAACCAAATGCGCATCACAAAAAGTTATTATTTCGTTTAAAATAATGCTATTCTCAGGTTGCACTCGTCACGTGTAAGTAATTGAGATCCCTAAGCTGCTCATAGCAAGTTAAAACTTTCGATTGTCTTTATGTTTCATGAACCAATTAAACCTCAGAAAATTCGGTTGGATATTGAAAATATCAGAATACTTGGAGTCAAAGCTCTTAAGGCGAAACAACTCTTCACTTAATGAAATATTCATTTTAAACGTTTTCATTTACCCCAATTCATTTAACTTTAGTGGCACAATATAGAACAGATAACCACAATTTTGCTAGATATCAGAATATAGAAATGAAAATGCAGTCTCCCTGAAGAAGACGTTAAAAACATCGAAACGCGTAGGAGAGAAATGGGAAAAAATGCCGGAAAAAAGGTAAAATAATTGTCATTTTACAACCCATTAGGCCCCAAAACAAGTCTCAACTCAACAGAGAATGGCTTAATTGTTTTTCAAAAATATTCTCCATAAAACAAATAAAATTAAAACGTGGAGCAGGGTTACCCCGAAAAAATGGTTCAAAAGAGAGCGCAAAAGAACCGTTACTGTGTCTCCCTCTAACACACAATGAAGTTGACTTCGGCAAGCATTCGGCAAGAATTGGCAAGTAAGTTTGTGCCTCCGGCGCTATCGTTGGGGAACTCTGATGTAGAGTACAGAAAAGAGTGCTTGTGTTAGTGAGCAAGACAGCTCTCTCCAGACTACAGCCTACAACTTTCATTCAACTCAGTGTTCACCGATTCATACTATCATAAGTTCGGCTCGCATTTGCATAAAAACATGAGTAACTTCGGCCCCTGGTAGCTATGGCTGGCTGGCTCTGGTCTAGATCTGTGCAAGCCAGTTGGAGAGGACAGAAAAATATGCTCTTCTCTCTCTGACACTGAGTTATGCATGACCGGCTCTGAATTTAATTATATGTATGCACAATGAACATTTTACATGCATACATTGCGCCGCACTATTGCTGACCACAAAGCAAAGAGAGCGAACGAAAAAGAGTAAGTGCAGCTATTTAAATTCTTTACCCACCTCATCTTTTCATATACATATGTATGTGATATTACACAGTTAACAGTTTAGCCGATCCAAAAATGTACGACTTCAGCTCAAATTTGACCAAAATACAATAAATAGTCTCACGAGTTAGAATATAGAGAACCAAGCCTGTTCGAGAATGATGCTTACCTATGTGCAATATTTATTGATCCAAGATGTCTCTTTATCTGCCGAGCAGGAAATTTACTGTATAAAATTGTTGGAAAACCATAAATTGATTGATTTATCAGGGAAAACTGTCCACATCCAAGTTGGTCGGAAATTTCCATCAGTTCTAATTAAAAACAAGTGAGAAAGTCGGTCAAGGCCGACTATAATATACTCTGTACTTAGAGTAGGAGCTGTATGCAGTGCTGCTGCTGCGCTCATCTGTAAGTTTCTCTCTCTCTCTCTCTCTCTCTCTAAGATTGTGCGGCGTTGGTTGTGAAAGGGTGGGAGGTGGGTGGCGGGGTTGACGGGGGGTTAATCACTTATTTGCTCATAACTTGAGAATTGCTCTTCCGATCTTTATCATTTCTTCGGCAAATCGATACTTATTGCTAATGACTAACTTTCTCTAAAAGGTACGAATAATCAATATATAATCTATAATATAATACTATAAGAGATATGCCGTTTTTTTCAAATTGCGGGGGCGGAAGGGGGCGTGGCAAAAATTGAAAATAAACTTGATCTGCCTGCATATATAAGAAGCATTTGTCCCATACATGTCAAACCTCTATCGCTTACCATCTCTGAGATTTGTTTGTTTATACGTTCGGACAGACGGACGGACGGACGGACAGACGGACGGACGGACAGACGGACGGACGGACAGACGGACGGACAGACAAACGGACGGACAGACGGACATGGCTATATCAACTCGGCTATTGATGCTGATCAAGAATATATAGGTATACTTTATAGGGTCGGAAATGATTCCTTCTCCCTTTTACACAAACTTAATATACTCTTTGTACCTACGGTACAGAGTATTAAAATCATGAAATTTGCAAAATTTCCGTATTGTATTCCTAAAATTATTATGCAGATTTGATAGACTGCAATAGCAGAGAGCAAATATATGTGGTGTAGACCGAACAGTCCCAAAACTCGCGAAATTTAAAAACATTGCTTAATGATTTCATACTATCATTTAGATTTGTTCAATCGGTTTAAAATTATTAGAAATTAATGATTTCATACTATCATTTAGATTTGTTCAATCGGTTTAAAATTATTAGAAATTTGCAAAAAATTTTATATGAGTTAATAAGAGGTTTTGATCAAACGGACAAAAAAATCGCAAAATTTGAAATTTTTTATTATTTAATATTATTGTGAAGACGGGTTAATGGACGAATTGATCGAAAGGAAGATCAAAGGGTCAATAATTCGTGAATTTTGCTACATGAAGATTTGATAGATGGCAATCGTCCAATAAGCTTCACTTTTGTTTTGTTTTTGCGTTGCATAGCAATGCACGCCTATCGACAATTACACTCATAGAAAAATGGCCTAAAATCGCCCTGAAAATTAGAAATTCGCTTTTGAAATCCGTCCTCAGGCGATTCAACCTAAGTTAAGAAAAACATTTCTTAATATTATAGAAGGGCTTTTCTAAAACGTAATTCAATTTTTCTAACAGTAGAACAAGAAGCCTTGAATATTAGAAAAATATGTTAAAAATTTAGAAAAAAATTCTTTAAACAAAGAAAATTATTTTCTATATTTTCGAAAACAAATATGTTAAAAGGAGAATTTGTTTTTCTAAAATAAAGAAAATTTTTTTTCCTAGTATTAGAAAAAATCGTTTCGCCTTTAAAATTTTTTTTTCTAAAATATAGAAAATTATTGTCCTAAAAATAGGAAAAAAAAGGTAAAAGAGGTTTTAAATTGTTTTATTTATTCTGCAACTCAGTTTTTTATTATTAGCAAAATTAGGTAACTAATACTCCTCCTCCTCCTTAGTGGAGGAACAGTCATGAAATTTTAATTATATTTACTTACCGCAAAAATTTTGATCGAACGCTTGCCTATTTAATATAATAATCAAAGAATCCGTATTTATATATTTAGACACATATGCATTATCTAACGGCGCAATAACCCGACGCTGCGCAAAAGGAACAGAGCAAAACGAACCGTTATACTGTTGGCGGTGCTCTTAGCGCGTTTTCTTTTAGTATCTTACATCTGTTTGTCTTCGTTTTTGCGTCTTTCTCTCTGACTAACAGAGTTGATTTTCGATAACGTTAGAGTTTTCTTTAGCTAATTGTGCTGTTTGCCTTTGTTTTTTTTTTTTTTTGCATTTGCCTTGTTTATAGAAAAATTCTTTATATTCATCACGTTTTTTTCGAAAACAATGGCTCCTATCGCTCATATTATTAAGAAAAATTAATTCCAGAAAATGTTGCCTGTTTTGAAGAAAAAGCAACATTCACTTTAAGGGCGCTTGTGCTCTAAAATCAAAGGTAAATTTTGCCATGGTTTTTAATATTTATAGAAAAATGAGCCCTTATTAACAGAAAATTCGCACCTTTTCTTTGCTTTTGAAATTTTTATACACTTGAAAAGTGTATTATAATTTGCCCAGAAGTTTGCAACGCATAGAAGGAATCATCTCCGACCACATAAAGTATATATATTCTGATCAGCATGACGAGCTGAGTCGATTAAGCTTTGTCCGTCCGTCTGTCCGTGTCCGTCCGTCCGTCTGTCCGTCTGTCTGTTTCTACGCGAACTAGTCCCTCAGTTTTGAGCTATCGAGCTGAAACTTTGCACAGAGTCTTCTTTTTACTGCACGCTGCTAATATGTCGGAACCGACCGAATCGGATGACTACTTCTTGTAGCTGCCATACAAATGTTCGTTCGGAAAATGCGGTTTTAGTAAGAAAAACTGTTTTGTTCTCAATATTACTGCTCTCAAACACGGTCATGGGTAATATGTAATGTTTTTTAAGCTGATTTGCGAAGTTTGGTCGAAGTCGCTAACCGTTGAGACAAGCTATTTCAAATGTATCAAAACTTCGGTACAGACGAAGTTAGCTTTGCCATTCTCGTATTAATTTTTTTAATAGGGCATTTTCGAAGTTTAGAAAACTTTTCTTTTACAAGACAATTTTTCTAAATAGGAAAATATAAAAAAGAGCAATTTTTTATAAAACATGGCAAATACATTTTTGGAATGGGTTGAACCTACTCAATTAATTGGAATGTTTCTTAAGATCTGACGTCCTCACACAGAGGGAAAGCCGAGAACATTGGACTCAAAATGAGCACAAACGTTATCAAAAAGATGCATGAACGGGTTTTCACATGTAGTGCAATGTTCTCACTTTAAGAACAATTTTTTGAGAACGCAAAATTCAAATTGAGTTGATATTGTTCCATTTTTTGAGAACATGATTTGAGTAAATATTGTTTCGTTTTCAAGAACATTTTAAACTCACCTGGGAAAAAAATTGATTGCACTTGGACCAGGTGTGGGTGGATTTCTCACAATGGGGTGGAATGGGGAATGGTTACATACCTCTTTGATTGGAAGTGAAGGGAGGCAAGAGCTCCTTGGATAGGTGCGTGCACCTGCTGCTTCTCACCCGACCCATATATTCCATCGCTTCAACGAACGACTCCCACCAGCCTCGTTTTATTTAAGTTTTTCAGAAAAACACAGAAAAATTTGTTCGGGCTTCACTGGGATTTGAGCCATCGGTACCTTGAACAGTTTTGTCATCGTGAGAGGGCTACTTAGGGTACTTTGTTGAGCTGACAAGAGGGAGAGATCAAAAAGAGAGCCAATTCGAAAATTATCCGGTTTTGTTGTTTTTTCAAAGCTATAATATTTCGATTGAGAACATCTTTGTAAAGACAGTTTAATCTTACGTTAGGAACTTATCAGCGAAACGTCGCTGAGTAAACAACTTTATGTATAAAATATGAGAATGGATAATTTTATGTACTACCATTAAACTTCACTCTCTTGACTTTGGTCCATCCCCCGTATTCTAATGTCTTCTCATGTTCTTCGTTTAATTCCCCACCTAAATTAGAAAACTCATAGTGTGTCTGCAGCTGAGTTAATCAAATTGTTAGAAAGATGCAACCATTTAGATATTGATACTTCTTGACTCGAGACATAATTTGTAATCAATAAAATGCGTTTGGGGGAGATGAACTCTTTAAGATAGCGGCTGGCTGGCAGACAACAAACACAAACGTGAACCACAAACCGGCGGCAAGTGTAAACACGTGGAATTGTTGACGTTGACAAGCATCAACCAACAACACAACCGGATTGGTAAGGGAAAAGGTCTCTCGGGGCGTTTATCCTGTGGCACACTCAGTAGGAGGTTCTAGCTGACCTGGCTGGCAGGCTGTCTGTCCTCGAGAATCCAACTAATTAAGTTTTAACGGCACTTGCTAAATATGCGACCTTAACGAAATCCTTCGTGCATGTGTCTGTGTGTGTGTGTTTCCAGGGGCGTGTGCAAAAACAGTTGTCTGTTTGATTTTAAAATAGGATTAAATTGATTTCTCGCTACTCGAACAACAGTTGGCAAGGAGTTTGTTACCTGGATATGTACTCTGTTTGTATGTACATAAATTGTAGGTGTGATGAGCTCAGCAGTTTTTGTTTTTTTGTAAGGGAATGAATAATGATTGGTCGGGGGGATCAATGTCTGTCTAATTGAATGATTGAAATATTCCATGAAATTGGAAAAAAAGAAACTCTAAGGATTTCTGTTAAAAAATACAAAATCCTCAATAACAAAGCGATCAGCTAATCAACCATGAAAATGTCCCACTTAATGGGTTAAGTGTTTCCCGTTCTTCAACTTAACTTTCCTTATAAAAAAAATTGTAACTCACTTTTTCACTTGAGCTCTTGAACACACACGGAAAGTGTTAAACGCCACTTGAGCTTTTAAGGAAAGCCTAACGACTTCCACTTGAACACTTTTCAATGAAAATCCACCACGAATTCACTCACATAAGAAATGTGCAACGAATTGCGCATTTGCAACTGAAAAGCTGCCAGGAAGTCTCGATCCAATGTTCGGCTCCCTATAATTAGGACCTGAAAACATCTTGAAAGGCATCAAATGGAGCGTGAGAAAGTTTCTGGCGCGCTTTTTGTACTTTGACTCTGGAGTCAATAATAATTGCACACCTTCCGGGTAGAAGTAGGAGGAGTTGCATTTGCTTTGGCTTTGGGCTGTTTCGCAAGATCGGGGTTCCGCTTGCAGCCAATTGTCCAACTTCCGGTCATATCCGATTTCCATTTGCGCGCATAAAAGTCAAGTAAATGTCAGCATCTTTGTACCTTTTGACTTGCCACCCTCCCTACCTCCCTCCCTTCCTCCCTCCCGCCCTGCTCGTTTCGTACTTCAAACATAATTGTGCACTCAGTTGACACGCCTCTGAACCAGAAAAAAAGGGGGCTCTTTTGTCAAAAACCTTCTTCAAGCAAACTTCAACGTTTCTGGTCCTTGTTCTTTGCCCAGTTTGTGCCCTAATGAGGGTCCTTCCACTCTCCTGCCATTGACACATTTCGCTTGGGTTTTTCTTTTGTATTTCTATCAAATATTTGCCCGGAACTTCAAGCATAAGAAAAAGAAAAAAATTTTGTTCGAGCATTTTTAAAAGCGCATAAATATTTATGCAGTGAAGTAAAAATTTACTTCTTTAGTTGGAAGTTCATGAACTTGAGGCAAAACCATATAAAAAAGGGGGTTGAGATTTACAGCGTATGATTAGATGTAAGTCAGCTGTGGTCCAGACGCGTCCTGGCTTGGACAAAACCGTCATTTGGTTTTTGTTAAAAAGATAAACTGACTTTTTCGCTATTGCGAGAATCAACATCAGCAGCCGAGTCAATATAGCCATGTCTGTCTTCCCTCTACTCTGTAATCAAGGAACTTTATTTTAATTTTATTCTACTTAAGAATCGCACTTTACGAAGACAATAAGGGATTCGTGCTACACGTACCGTAGATGAATAAAATTGAGTAGAGGAACTAACAGTCAAATTTGAGTATTTGAGTTTTCTTCGTCTTTTGATCACTTTCAGAAGTTAGCGGAAAGCCAGAACAAAAATAATAATCAAGAACGGAACAAAAGTCGGACAAAACGAAAATTTATTTTTAAATAATCACGAAATTTCTATATTTTTTTGCACTTCTCACAGCTCTAGTGAAATTGTTCATAGATCTTGATTACCATTGGCTGCCTTTCTTCGTAGAAGTGCGATTGGCTTATGAACAGAATAAAATTATTTTTTTTAAGTGTTGACTTTGGAAAAGAAAGGTAGTAGGGATATCGGCTTATAGTCATTATTTTCCTTTAAAATAGGTACAAGTTTGGCAGATTTACACATTTTTGGAAAAACGGAGTTGGTTAATTCCGTATTCAAGATATGTGTGACATGGGCAAGTATTTTTGGAAGTAACATTTTTATGAATTTTGGATGTATCTCATCAAGACCAACCGCCTTTGATTTTATTTTTAGAACACATTCGAGGACATCACACTGACTCACATGCACGAAATTAAATCTACTATCACAGTTAGAGGGTGTTTCACAGTCTTCATAATAATTATTGTCAACTTCAGTTACTTCAGATTGCACAAATGTAGCATTAAGGTAATACACATCTACTTGCTCCCCAGGATCTTTTGTCTTCTGCTTTCCAATACCTAATCCTTTAATTTCCTCCCAACGCCGTAAGCGCGACATTAATTGACTAAGTGAATATGAGAAGTACTGTTCAGTCCTGTACAGTTTCCATTTCTCTTACGCCTGATTTCGTAGCAGTATAGATCTTTTAATGTCATTGTTAAACCAAGGGTTTGCAGACTTCCTTATCCGACTGGTTTTAACAGGTACAGCTAAGTTGTATAGATAAGTTATACAGGATTGCAGGAAGTCTGCTCGGGCATCAGCTGTTGTTCTGAAATTCATTGTTTGGCAATACGTAATTAATTGATTTAAAATCTTTATAACTTAACAGTTGTCCTGGTTTCTCCAGATATCTCTATATCTATAAAAGAGAGTGTCCTGACTGACTGATTCACTGATTGGCATTCATCGCACAGGCTAAACGGTAAGAGATAAAAAGCTGAAATTAGGACAGGAGTTTCTGTTCATGGTGAAAGTGCGTACTAAGACGTGGTTTGGGAAAATCCCGCCCGGAAAAGTGGGAAAGCGTGTATCCCCAAAGTCGGAATATTCACGGAAAACTATTGTATGAAACTTTTTTGCTTATTATCCGATCAGATTCAAACTCATTTTCAAAGATCTATATGAAAATTCAACAATAACTGTGTACCAATTTTCCGGAAAATCCCACCCTGAAAAGTCGGAACACCAACGGAAAAGTTTGTGTGGCAAATTTTTTTCTCGATTGACTTGAAACTTGGTGTGCAAGCATAGTACGCAAAATAATTCGACACGTGTTTTCCCGATTTTGGAAAACCCGCCCACGAAGAAACTGTCCGGAAAATTCTGCATGAAAAAACTATTTTGCACTGATTGACTTGAAACTCGGTTTGTGAGTATAGTAAGTGACATAAATTGAGATGTGATTTTCCGATGTTGGAAAATTTGACCCAAAAAAAATTCCTGGAAAACTCTGCATGAAAAAACTATGTAGGGATAGAATACGTAATACATCGTGATTGCATTTTCCAATGTTGAAAAGACCCCAGGGATGCCCACTGGGATGTGGGAGAATAGTGGGTGGGATGTATGTGGTAAGTGGCTGGGAAGTAGGTGGGATGTTGGCGGAAAGTAGGAGGGATGTGGGTGATAAGTGGGTGGGAAGTGGGAGGGATGTGGGTGAGAAGTGGGTGGGATGTGGGTGGAAAGAAGTTGGGAAGTAAATGGAAGTTGTGTAAGAAGCGGATGGGGTGTGGATGGAATGGGGGTGGTAAGAACGCAGCAGCAAAGTCGTAACGGTGAAAAAGCAAAGTAGTAAAACGTTGATTTCAAGCCTATATATGTAAGATTCAATTTGTGGGCTCTACAGAGGAAACAAATTTATAGAATTTTTTTAAATTGGGTAAATATTTCACTCTCTCGATTGACTTTAAAATGATTCTGATATTGGTTCTATACAGTTCAAGGCGCAGCGAAGCGCGACGGGCTTTATGAAGTGGACGGGCTTTTGACACAAAGTTATGTTATAAAAAAATACAAAACGTATTAAGAAAGATAAGTTCATCCTTTGAATAAGCTGGGTCAGATAGTTGTTTTTTTTTTAAGGTCTGTTAACAAAGAACGCATCAATAAGCGAAGTGGAGATCCCAGAGAAAAAGGTGTTGGGGGAGGAGGAGATTACAGGATACACATCTAATGCTTCCATGTTTCCAGAAAATGTCTCTCATTTAACAAATTGCAATAAAAGTCGCCAGTAACCACTATATCATTATACCTTAGAGATAATGTCAAAAACACATTTTTTGATTTTATTTGAAAATTTCAATTTTTGTATTGTAGGAGGTGGAGAGGGTGCAGTTCCTTCTATGCATCAAATTTTTGAATCGCATCATTCCGATTTTATGATGGCCTTTTAACAAATTTTTAATAATTTCCTTTTAGGCAGATTTAGATTTTAAAACTTGACATGTATTCAGCTTGAAAACCTCCGACGAACAGTATATATTTCATTCCCCGGCGCGAGAGAGCCCAATATTTGCTGAACGGTGTTTCCTTTGCAGAATTTAAGAATTTATCAATGGTCGATGTGACAACTGCGGCGCATACAACAGACCTTCAACGTACACAGAGGGGAAAAACCTGTTCAGAAAATAAGTTGCCTTCAACTTAAAATAAGAACAAGATAATCTCAAAATTCTTGAGCACAAATATTTCAAATGTTCCTGGAATGAGTAAAGTTGTTCTCAATCGGATAATATTTATTTTAAGCAACAACAAAACTGGTTTTCAACAGAGAGATATACAAGAGAGAGAGAGAGTAGAAGAAGCGTTGGCTCTCTTTTTGATCTCTCTGTTGTTTTGTCAACTCAACTTATTTTCAGCTCAACCAAGCATAAGAAGCCCACTAGGTATGAATCTGCAAAAGTCTGCAACGGCTGAAAGGGCTGAAGAGTCGTTCCAAACGTTAAGTGCTTAAGGTATTTTGTCTGTTTTTCTGAATAACGAAACGAGTCAGGTAAAGTGCGTCATTGAAGCGATGTTTCTGACTCCTATGCAATATATGAGTGGAGGGAGAAGCAGCACTTGGTTCAAGATCGATCAAAATTTTTTCCCAGTTGAATTTAAAACGGATAAATATTTACTCAAATCAAGCCCAAAAGACTTTATTTGAATAGGGTTTAGAGTTTAAATCGGATCTATCCAGAATACAGATGTGTTTAAGGTTCTAAATAACTTGAGTCCCTTGATTAAATGAAAGTAAATTACTAAAGAAATTGCCTTCATAATTTTCTCCACATTTGACATCATCAACCAATAATTAATAATATCAATACGACACCCTCAACCGAAATGGTTCATAAAATCGTATATAATCATATTGTGTCATATGTCAGTGAGTGTGTAATTATTAAGCGTCTAATACAATTTAATTGCCCCAACCACCGAATTGTGGTGGCCACAAGGGGCAGGGGCAGGGCAAGTAAATGCTATTAGGCCAAAAGCATATGGGCACTTGGATGAGTTTTATTGTTGCCACGCATTAGAAGCGTATGTTTTTCCTCTCGAACCCCAAAATGCCCTTTGGCATTTAATGGATAGAAAAGGCCACCCACTTAAGTGCGAACAACAAACAACGGGGCAAACAACAACAATTTATATATGGAAATCCACCCTCAAAATGGGAAATGGCAATGAATTGAAATTGATACACCCCCCAAATTTGAACGCCGCACATTGAGAAAAGCAACGGGGGAGCATTCGATGTCGTCGTGTCGTGTCGTGTGGGTGGATGCCGAGCAAAAGGCGATGCCTGCAATTGGTCCTTTGCCATGCTGCAAAGGACTCCCCGCTTGGTGTCTAGGCGTCAGCATCATCATTGGCGGCATTTAAGCTCGGCATTCTAGCCGGAGAGTTTAATTCAATCAAATCCCGGAGCCAGTGCGTCATCTCTCTAGCTACAATTTTGCTCTACGGGAAATTTAATTACCCCCGGGAATGGATGCGCATGTTTGGTTGGCGTGACGACAAAGCCTTTCTATTTTTTTGCTTTTTTTTTTAAATCCAATAAAGTGTCACACAATTAAATGACACGGATATCCTGCAGAGCATTGGGAAGGCAGTGGGCAGGGGATTATCATTGGAATTATCTGTTTGATGTGGAATTGCTGCTGCTGGAACTCAATTAGTTGTAATGTTGTTTTAATTATTGGAAATTAAGTAGAATTGATGGGGAGAATGAAAAAGGGAAATCAATTTGATTTTATAGTATTTAGAATTGAGTAAGTAAGTATGTATCCCTCTGGGTATCAAATGGTTTCAGCCTATTTAACCGGAAGCTTGGGTTCATCTCCACGTCATCAAGCAAAGACTAAAGATAAAATTTGTTAATCAAAATCATTGTCTAAGGATCTTGTTCCTTAACATATGAACCGACTTCACAACAACCATTTCCCATATGGGTGTTTAATAAAAGTACTTTACTATTATTATTCATGTTTGTTCAACTTAAAGTCTGCTTCTTCCAACACAAAAAACCACAAAATAAATTGTCCCTAATCCATCATTATAACTAAGTATTCCTTCAGATCTTCAGATCCTAGCACATTTTACCGATTACAAAAATTTTGAAGTATGCTTAACCATAAATTGATTCCCAAACAATTACAACGCCCTCCCTACACACACGCTCACAACAAAACAGGTGTTTTTTCAATTCACACAATTCCTGATAAATGTATTCCGGGCAAAGGTACACACAAACATTTTTCAAAACCAAAGAGACACCCTTGACGACCTTCTGGTCCTCCTTGGACGTCTGTTAATTAATTTCGGGCAAAAAAATAAAAATACAAAAACACAAAAAACCCAAAAAGAAACGCGAAAGAAGTGAGGTACCATCGAGGATCCCTAGATGGGAGCTGCATTTTGTTAAATGGCAGGCCATATTTTAAACTTAATTAATCAACCGTGGCCAGCCTAAAGCTAACTGCCACGCCCCTGCCTCCTCTTACTCGTGCATGATTGATGTGGACGAGTTGAAGTTGAGTTGAAAGCGTTAAATGGGGGCGGACAGTTTATTTAGCATTTGGTAGCTTTATTAGCCGCCGAGTGGGAATTCCCCTTATCAATTACAAGTCTGTTAATGCCTAATTGCTACCCACACACAAATTGAATGTCCATGACCATGACATTAAAAAGATAAGGCAACAAATTACCTGAGATAGCACGGGATGCCTATAAAACAAAAAAAAAACGGGGTGGTCGGAGGTTCCGGTTTGTAATGTGACACCTACACTGCTCGACAGCATTTTTCCCCAAAGCTCCAAACCACCTTTTTCTAAAGTAAATTGACCCGCTGATCACGAAAATCGCCATATAAAAAAATTCTATCGAGGCGTTATCGAGATATTATCGATAAACGGTTTTTTCGATTTTTCCAAAAGTTGACTCCACTTAAACTCTCATAACTTTTTTGTTTTTCAATCGATTTGAAAGCTCTAAACAAATTTTAAAAGCAAATACTTGGCCAAACAGTTTGTTCTCGGACGAAAATGAGCTGGGATCTGTGCTGTTAGAGCTATGGGCTCAAAAAAGGAAAAAATATTATTTTATTTTGCTAAATTTCAAAATTTATCGAAATTAAAACGCTTGTAGATTCATAACTATACAAAATTGTTATGTTTTTTTAATTGGACAGTAAAAAATATTCAATTTACTTTAACATAAAACCTCACATACAGAAATCGGACATGAAATGGCTTTTTTATTCAAGTTTTGGTGAAAAAGGCCAGACTGGCAAGTTTTCAAATTACTTCAGCATTTACAGAAACCAAGTGATTCTTACACTCAAGAATCAGATAATTTGATGTTCCCCTGATCGTACGTTACACTGTGACGGTATGACACTTAAGTGTGACGTTTCTGGACGCAGTGTAAACCGAACCTCAGTTGTTTACCGCAAGAAAAATTATGGTTAATCTTAATTTAATTTCTAAGAACGTTTGGTAAATTAAGTCTTGAAAATGACCAAATTTAAATGCAAAAAGAGCGTTAACTTATTTTGCAATGTTTACGGGTTGCATGTTAGAACTATCGAACGAGATAACAAAAAGGAGTCGCTTAAAATAACGTATTTTAATTACTTCAAACTGTCAATAAAAAATTATGGTGCTAATTGGGTTCCACACCTGTTATGCGTAAATTGCCGTAGAATTTCGCAAAAGTAAGCTTCAGAAGAAAAAAAAATTTTGTATTTGATAGTCTAATGATTTAAAGGGTACAACAAGAGATCCAGAGTATGTTCGAAAAAATAGATACGAAGTCTTCAGTATTTCTGGCTAGTTTTCAGGTAACACGGGCCTAGCCGAGCGATAATCAAAGATCCTTAATTGTCATTCCTACAGATTAATTCAAATTTTCGTATAAAATTTTAAAATTAAAATAATTATCAACAGTTTTAACAATGTCTCTGAAATTTAACTTTCTGAACTCGAACCTTAACGCCTTTTATGAAAATTTGAGTGTCAAAAGCGATGAGCAACGAGAGAGGATTCACCAGGAAATGATGTCAATTAAGCACAGGTACCAAGGCAACAGGGACCTTAATAATTATTGTCATGGATTCATCCGAGAGTCTCGAGAGTCGCATACTGCCGCAAAAAGTGGTGCCATATATTTTGCAAGTGATTAAAATTAAATTTGATTGATTTTGCAATAAATATGTTTTATTAGAATTATTCTACGCCTGAGCTCATTAAAACTACTCACTTAAGTCAGAAAAAACAGCCCCAGCGGCATCTGAAGAAAAATATAGTTTTGTCCATTTCACCAAAAAAAATCATATAAAATCCACCTTATGTCCGATTTCTGTAAGTGAGGTCTTATTTCAAAGTAAATTGAATATTTTTTACTGTCCAATTAAAAAAACATAACAATTTTGAATAGTTATGAATCTACAAGCGTTTTAATTTCGATAAATTTTGAAATTTAGCAAAATAAAATAATATTTTTTCCTTTTTGGAGCCCATAGCTCTAACAGCACAGATCCCAGCTCATTTTTGTCCGAGAACAAACTGTTTGGCCAAGTATTTTCTTTTAAAATTTGTTTAGAGCTTTTAAATCGATTGAAAAACAAAAAAGTTATGAGAGTTTAAGTGGAGTCAACTTTTGGAAAAATCGAAAAAACCGTTTATCGATAATATCTCGATAACGCCTCGATAGAATTTTTTTATATGGCGATTTTCGTGATCAGCGGGTCAATTTACTTTAGAAAAAGTTGGTTTGGTCCAATGGGGGAAAATCGACTCTCATTTTGTCGAGCAGTGTAATACTTGAAACTCAGTACTTGATACTGAGTACTCGATACTCAGTACATATTACTCAGTACTTAATACTCAGTACTTGATACTCAGTACTTGATGCTCAGTACTCGATGCTCAGAACTCGATTCTCAATAATCGATGCCAAGTACTTAATACACATTACTTGATACTCAGTACTTGATACTCGATACTAAGTACCCGATTGAGTCACTCGATGCTAAGTACTTGATACTCAGTACTCGATACTCTGTACATATTACTCAGTACTTGACACTCAGTACTTGATACTCGATACAAAGTACCTGATTTAGTAACTCGATGCTAAGTACTTAATTCTCTGTACTTGATACGCAGTATTTGATACTCAGTACTTGTATGTATTTGTATTTGTATTTATTTAATAGAGTTGACAAATTTAGCTGTCAACATAATAATTAAGAGAGACAAAGAAGAACCGGAACTGTCTTGTAGGTCTAGGTGGGATCGAAATATTAATTTGGCTCAGTAAAATCAAGAGTCAATATGGCCATTTATTAGTTTATGAAGGAACATAACGCCATGACAGATTCTACGATCTTGCAAGGACGGTAGAATTAATAGACGGAGTCTGTCCACATACGATGGCAGGCAACGGTGTTGTTCCCAGTTAAGTCCACGTAAGGCGAACAGGAGAAATTGCTTCTGCACCGACTCAATAAGGCCCTGGTATGTTGCATACTGTTGTGACCATACGCATGAGCAGTACTCAAGTATAGGTCGGACAAGTGAGATGTAGTAAAGAAACTTAGTGGTATATGGGTCATAAAATTTCTAGAACAACGTTTAACAAAAGCAAACACCCCCTTGGCTTTGCTAGCGAGTCCCAATGTGATCGAAAAAGTTGATACTCAGTACTCGATACTCAGTACATATTACTCAGTACTTGATACTCAGTACTTGATACTCAGTACTTGATACTCAGTACTTGATACTCAGTACTTGATACTTGATATTCAGTACTCGATGCTTAGTACTTAATACTCAGTACTTGATACTCAGTACTCGATACTCAGTACTTGATACTAGAGCCCTGCATAATTGTTGACATAGCTCCCTTTGTTTCATCTTTTAAAAAAAAAATGATTCAAGTAAAAGAAGTCTAAGATAGTTCGGATTTGGTTAGGGCCGAAAAAAGAACAAAGCTTAATAAAGAAGAAGAAATGGGTCTTCACTGGTTTCCAATCATCTTCACTGAATCCGCTCTCACAGTTCGTTTATGCCACCACTTTTTAATTTTCCTTCTGGCAACACTGTTCCTAGCAGCTCAGGTGTTTTCGTGTCACATGTTACTGTCAAACATGTTCAGTTTGCTTTATAATTTAACCATGAATCCACTTACAAACGAGCAATGCTTGCAGATTGTTGAATTTTAGCATGAAAACTCATACTCAGTTAACAACCCTCTTCCATTTTATGGTCTGTTTGGGCGACCTTCTGTGACTAAATTTCGCACCAAAACATTATTGAACATTACACCACCAACACGCATACGTAGAGTGCGTACTGAGGCAAATATAAAATTGGCTATACAGCTCCTCCAACGGGGCCAAGCCAAGTTCTCTAATCTCTTGGCGTGTGTGCTTTAAATTTTTCGCAGGGACTACAGTTTAACGCCCGAACTAAAGTTTGAGAATTTGCTTTTTTCATGCACTATATACTTCACAGCTGGCGCCACTAGCTGGTGAAGGTTACCGTATGTGTAAAAGTTATTTTTCTAAAGAAAGAAAAAAACTTTTATTATTAGATGTTCAGAGGCGGGATCGAACCAACGATCTCCCGCCCAGCAGTCCAGCACACTAACCGCTGGGCCACAGACGGCCACGAGGAAAATATGGCAGCTGTTAATGACCGTGAATTTCGAATTTCGCAGCAATTGACTTTTGTTACTCCACTAAGTGGAATTTTTTGAAAAACGGTTTGGGTATAAAACCTTTCAAAATACAGCTGGTGCAAGAATTGAAGCCGCACGACCTACCACAAAGGCTAACTTTTGGAGAATGGGCGCTGGTAAAGTTAGATATTAATATTAATATAATGGATATTAATCCATTTTTTTTTATCGGAAAATTTTCTTGAGCAACGAAGCTTATTTCTGCTTAAATGAAGAGCAGCCACCAGGTTTCCCAGTTACCGTTGCGTTACTCTGTTTAAAAAATCCTATGCTATTATTTGGTTCCGATATTTAGTTGCCTGACTTATAAAATGATATTGGATCAGCCAATTTGATCCATTTAGTAGCTGGTGAACTTCGTGCGGATGTAGTCTTGCTTTACCAAAGTGTAAAATTATGTATTCCCTCAAGATGGGACAGCTTTCAATATAATGGATAGTGTTTTTCTGCTCGTTCCAACACGCTATGCTAGCTTACTATGTTTGGGACAGCGTTGAGTTTGAGCGTTTCTCCTCTGGCCATAAAAATTGTGTGAATTTGCTCCACTGAAAACACGTCGTTGAAACAATTCCGTTCTCTTGGGTCGTAGTTCAAATAGTAGATGAGCGTTTGAGAGCTCCTATCTAATTCGATCGATATGTTGGAGAGAGTATGCCAAAATTGGACCCAGCCTATGAACCTTTTAAGGCGCAGCCGCGACCAACATTTACATGAAATCATCTTTAAACATTAAAATAAATGTATTTACTGCTAAAACATCACCCTTACCCAGCGACGCAAACTGTCATTACAAAATGGGTTACTCCTGCGTTACTTTGCCATCATTATAAAGGAAATTCTCCCATTCAATCTGCATTACTTTGCCATGCCGCTTTGTAAACGGGCCGCCGACAACCTGCATTACTAGGTATTAAGGATGTAAGCTAGAGCCGAACTTCCCATTACGAATGCGAACATTATTTTTTAAACTGTAATGCAGAATGTTCGCAGTCTGTTTGTTTTCGATTACAATCTCTCTAGCGAAAATCAGCGATTGTAGTGCCTTACATTTTCGACAGTCGTAATGCATGTTTTCGACAGATCACATGATTGAGCTAGTTGCTTTGTTGAACTGATCAGAGCTGAATCAATTCAAGCAAATCATACTATAAATTTGTAGAAAAAATGTGTGTAAGGGACTATCCCCGCAACGCGTGTACCAAATTGCATGCTGTTTTTGATATGTGATATGATAGCCAGAGTATGCGGTATGGTCTTTAAAATAGGTTCCTCTAAAATTAAAAATTTAGTAAAAAAATCTCAAATTTGGGCCAAATATTTGTGTTTCATTTATTTTTTCTCATTCTGTAGAACGGAACATTTGATGATGGAGAAATTGAATATGAATTCAATTAGTAAGCAGCTAGCGCAGGCCTACTAGTGAGCTACAGGGTGATCCATCTAGTGTTTAGAATTTGAACTGTTCACAATTTGACTTTAAAAAGTCAAATTTCATTCGAAAAGCGACTAATTTGTATAAATCAATGAAACGAAAATTTTGTGAGCTATGTGTAGAAGTTCATAGATAGATCAAATCTGAATCAATGTCAAGGGGATCTTTGATTCAAGTACTTCCCCTCCAGTATCCATTAGGTGAGCGCATGTTGTTGGTAGTTGAAATTGATGAGTCCGTAGTACTGAGCCAAAGACCCGAGCACAGATTTGCGTAGTTGCGTTGCTGGTAACCCCTGTTGAGGTCGTTGCTTCCAAGAACTTTGTACTTGAATCAAGTACAGACTGTGTCAATAGTACGGTAAGTACGAAAATACTTGATTCAAGTACAAAAGTCTTATTCAGGTACGTATTTTCCAATCCCGAAATTCTTGTTTTAAGACCGTTTCAGGATATTTTAAGTACATTTTGAACTAGTATAAAATCTTTTTGGTTATACTATTAGTTTGTTTTTAAGTACAGCCCGATATACTCTCAAAATGAGTGCAAAATGTTCTTCAGCGAGTCTAACATATTCTAATGTCAGCCCAGCAAATTGAACTTAAGATTAGGTCTCTGTATAATATAAAAATCCTCACTCCATGGCCAAAATGTTAAATGCAGGAGGGAATTCTAAGAACAGATTTAACTTAGAGTTATTCGCACTTTCCGTAGCACACTTTTTGGAGCTTGCATTGCAAGTATATTTTGACCTTTATCCAAGAAATTTTGTAATTGAACTAAGTACTATGTTTTCTTAAATTTTTCGGCTAATTTAAGTACATCCAAAAACAAAACATGCTTGAAATTTTAGGTACAAAACGGTATAAATTCTATCCCGATCGATCTAGAACTCTGCCGGTCGTTTTTTCTGAGTGTAAGCAAGTTCGTATGAGCAGAGCTGGGGTGTCTTAGTGAGGATTTTCGTGGTGCCTCTTGTTGAGGACTTTCGTCGCGCCTTTCATACAAATAAATGTTAAGTAAGAGATTTCCGCTGCGGCCCCCACAACAACATTTTTCTAGTTTCAGTCTGTCAGTCGAACGTTCGTAAAAGACCTTCGCTCCAAAATTTATTCCTTTTAGATTTTTTAATGCTTCAAAATAAAATACTTCCAAAAACAAGATACTTTCGAGATGGAAGGCAGAAAGGGATGCTACTAAGACTTCCTCTTTCTCTTACGAATACTGGTACATGCTTCAAAGTGTGTGATCAACAAGGATTCCTTGCTGGCATCTGTTCAGGTTCCGTTTTCCAGTTGTAAGAGAGTTTCATTCGCAGCGAGGAATCAGAAGTGGACTCTATATTGCTACAGAAAGTAGCCCAAGAGGTGCGCTTAGCTTTTCTTAGGGTATCTTTATCGGTGTTAAATTTGTTCTTGTATATTTTCTATGAAGTGTTTTGCTTAAAAAACTTGGTTGCATTAAAAGTAAGCGGGCATTCCTTCCTGAGCCGTGAGTCAGTCTGAGTGCTCACGTTTTCAAACGTTTCAGTTAACCTTATGGTTTTCTCGTCAGCGAAAATGATTTTTTGTCCCAAATTCCGAATTTTAAAAATTTGTATTATTTGAACGTGTTGCTTAGTCCTGGTAATAAAATCTAGGTTAAACAAACATTTATAAAACAACAAGGCACCAAAATCGATTTGTCCTTTTTAAAAGAATCTTTACTTGATTTTTTTTCTCTCAGTGTAAAGAAAACTCCCCTCATACATACATATGTGAGAGGGCCCAACAACAAAAAATTGATATAAGAAATAAACAATCTATTAGACAACCCGTCGTTATTGACGTATTACAAGACGTCATGCAAGCCAGCCCAGAGCCTCGTGCCTTGTCAAGGGATAATACTTAGTTAGCCTCCCCACATTCTATGTAAATGCAGATAGTTGGAGTCTGCTACAAAAAAAAAATGGTAAAAAGACAAAAACAAAAAAGCAAAATTTATGAATTATGAAGCATGCAAAAAAATGATGATTTTTTTTTTTTGGAAGCTGGAGTTGATTAAGTGGCCAAAGCTGATGACAAATTGAGGCTGTTTGCTGTTGTTGTTGTGGATGCTTTTAAATTGGTCGCGTAGACCACTTGAACTCATCTTGATGTGCTTAACCCAATAAGTGGGGGAGTTGGGCATGAAATATGATGAATATGAAAATTGTAGGGAATCAGCATTTCAGTTTCGCTAAAAAATTCTTGGGAGATGGGTTGCTTCACATTTGTAATCGCGATATCGGGTTATCCGAGTGATAAAGCGCTCTGAAAGCTTTTGAATTTGGAAATCTTCACCTTTTTCCTCATCAACTAAAAATTTGATGTTTTCTTGAAAATTCCATAAATTGCGTAGCGTATTTCACAAATCATTCAACTTGTCAACGTCTCTTTAACAAATCTCAATTACTTTTTGCGCATTTTGCGGTTATTATCTCCTCCCTACAACATCAGCCACAAGCCACCCTCATTTTAACTAATTTATTTGATATTGTTGATACATGTGTGGGTAAGTAAGAGCGAGAGATAGAGATTGAATTGTCTCATTGCTACTTTTGTTTAATCAAAAGCAATTGTTCATTTCAAGTTGATTGCAATTGTGGGTTGTTTTGTCAGTTTTGCGGTTTTTGCGGTTGCCTTTGGTAATGTGGAAATGATGGAAATGAGAAATTGATTTAGACTGGCAATTGTGGACAAGGAATTTGTGTTCATTAATATATTTTCATCATTAAGAGTTTTCCCTCCGCCTTTTTGATACCCCATGCCACTAATTCAGTTGACCATAACACTTAAGCTGACCTAAAGACTTGACCAAATTGGATAAAGCGACACAAGGCACAAGAAGAAATAAGATTAAAGAACGGGAAAAAAGTTTTACATCGATTTTTCAATGCTCTTTCAAAGTAGAATACTAATTCTTTGATACATGCTCCTGTATCATGATACCTCAAATTGGCTAATATAATGCCGCATCACTCAAGTTCAGTAGGAAGATTATTGCAAATTTATTCATGATCCTTACAAACTGCGATTAAAATTAAAACATAACGTATTAAAAACGTCTTACTTTATTTTGAACTCTTACAAAATGTATTTTATTTACACTAATATTGTACACGCGGATGTTGTTTAATCAGATGTCGTGCTGGATCCAATTTACGCCTGCACAGAGAACCTGAGTAAAAAACGTGAAAAACGCCTTCTCTGCACTTGTCTTTGTTCCGAACTTTTCACATTGTACGTCATCTTGCTAAGCGCTGAAATAACCACAACAGTATTGGGGCTTGGTATATGTCATGTCTAATGAATGAATTCTCGAACTAACCTTCGTTGACTTTTACTACGTTTATAAACACAAAATTTATTGTGATTAATGCCCTTTAGAGTATGCTATGCTGCTGAAAATACTTAATTGAGAATAGTATTTATTCTTTTAGGCTAAAAACTAAATTATGTTTTATACCTTTAACTGGTCCCCAATTATATAAATACCCGTGTATTTTATATATTATTCTGCCATTCTGACTACAATGTCTACGTATTGATAAATATAAAAATGACATACAGCATACTCGAAGGGCATTACTCACAATAAATTTTGTGTGTATAAACGTAGTATTTGAAACAGAGTTCGCAAACTTTGGTCAACCAAATTTATCTCTGTTGTTTGCTCACCGAAATGACAGGAAAAAATTTAACAGAGTTGTCACTCTCTTAACAGAACACTAGATTTTGATTTTCTAGTGATTTCGGTCCATAGTTATACTATAGAGAAACACACGAAGCTGTCTGACTTTAACAGTTTGATGGGGACAATTTCGTTCGGGTGCCTTTTTGTTGTTGTGTTACACACTCACCTTGGCCTATTAGGATTAAAATATGTTTGAAAATATACCATATTCGATGTATTATATTTAAATAATTATTTTTAAGCATTAGGTAGATGGATCATCCCAAGCGTTTTAACGACAAGCTCAGTCATTATCTTTGTTTGGTCGCCAAAACAATTTTAAGCGATATGAGCTTGCGTTTAACCACAACCTTTATATCCTCTTTTATGGACAGCCCTTTCACTCGAACTTGATCCATATTTCTTGAGGCTATTGAAGCCTTTTGCAGGGCATAATGTATAATATATATTTTGTTTACAATTTCGCGAAACCCTTTGCAGGCTTATAATAAAAATAGCCTGCCGTCAGTGGATAAAATTTTCACGTTAGACACTTCCCGTTGTTTAGCCGTCAATACCGCCTCAAATTTTTAACATGGGCGCCAGATAATATTATACCACATCCGCTGCAAAGCGATGAATTTAAGGTATTGTAAAATTAAAAAATATGCACTTTACTATACGTTCCACGCTTACTTGTCCTTTCCAAAGGCATACATACAGTTGAGAATCTCACTTTGATTGAGCAAAAAAATTAAAGAAAAAAAAAGGTGAGCTGTCATTTCGTTTCAATTTTTCATAGTGTCTGAGAGTGACTGTATTTTATCTGACAGCTTGTTGGAGTTGACTTTTGGGAGCTCATGGAAAATATTTTAGTTTCCAATTATAACTTCAAATTAATATTCTAAGTTTCTTCTTTCATTTCCGGATAACTGAATAGTTTTGTGGAAAAATGGCAACATTGTTTAGATTGCTTGCTAGTTTCTATATCTATAAAAGTGTAGTCCTGATCAGGAGGCCGCAAAGAACGATCCCCGTTTGCATGTCAGAAAACAACTGTGTTCGTGCCACCATTAAATTGAGGTACCAAAACAACCTTCAACTTCGCTTCTGCCTCTCTTTGGTTGTGAGAGGAGAAAACACATATACGGGGGGTGACACAGAAATCACTAGGGATTTTTGTATAAGCGCTGTAAGATTAAAACTGCTTGAAATTATATGTGAAGTGGCACCAAAAATAAAATACAAGCATTTATACGAAAACTATTTTCTTTTTTCTGTCAAGGTCTATCTCGGGTCCTTTTGTCAAAATTCGCCATTCAGAAGACCGCATTTGATGACCGATTGACTGAATTGGGCCTGGTATAAGGTTGCTCTCAGACCGATCAGTTCAGATCAAATTGCAGTTTCAATTCGGTCGAGGGAAGCCCGAGAGCGTTTTGTTTTTGTTTTTTTTTTTGTTAGTAACGTGAGCAGAGCAAACTGAACATTGGGTTGAGAGTTAATTCCGATCTATGGTCCAGGTTGAGTGGTTCACTGATTGGCAACGGTAAGAGATAGAAAGCTGAAATATGGACAGGAGTTTCATTTAGTGGTGATAGTGCGTACTAAGAAGGGGTTTTGGAAAATTCCACCCGGAAAAGTCGAAAATGTTTGTATGGGAAACATTTTTTTTATCCATTTTACTTAAGACTTGGTTTGTAAGCATAGGACGCGAAATAATTCGACACATGTTTTCCCAATTTTTAAAATCCCCCACGAGAAAAATGGTCGGAAAATTCTGAATGCAAAAAACTATTTTTATCCGATTTGCATTGAACTCGGTTTTTATGGATAGTAAGTGAAATAAGTTGAGATGACTTCCCGATGTCGAAAAATTTGACCCAACGGTCGGAAAATTCCAATTTCTAATGTCGGAAAATCCGCCCCCAGGAAATGTTCGTAGGAAGTGGGTGGAAAGTTGGTGGGAAGTGGATGAGATGCAAGTGGGTGGGACGTGAGCGGGAAGTGGATGAGATGTAGGTAAGTGTGGGGTGGGAAGTTGGTTTGGAAGTGGCGCGAGATGGTGGGGAGTGGGTGGGACGTAAGTGGTTGGGTGGAAGTGGATGGGAAGTGGGTGGGATGTGGGTGGTGTGGGGAAGGGGGGGCGAAGGGAAGGGGGGATGAAGGAAGTGGGCTTTGTGGGTGGGAATGGGTGAAAGTGGTGGGATGTGGGTGGAGAGAGTGATGGAAAGAGGTGGGAAGTAGCAAACTTATTCAACCTATATTTTTTTCTCTCTTTGGCACAAATTTTAAAAAAATTTTTAAATTTAAATATTTCTCCATTATTACTCTCCTTTAACTAAATAAAGTCATACAAAAACATTTTTTTTTTTTTTATCTATTTTTTTTTTAAAAATTTATATTTTCCACTTTTATATTTATCTGGAAACGTGAGCGCTTTCTCGCCTCCAAAAACAGCAACTGAATTAAAGCGCCGCGGAATCTAAGCTACCTCCAATAGGAGATGGTTTTATAATAGTTTCTAGATTAAGATTTGAAAAATTATTGTTAGTCACTTTAAGAAATCACCAGCTCCAATATAAACCCACAATACCCTCTCTCCAAAATAGAGCACTCTCACAATATCAGGCCTCTTCAAACAAACTAAACGAACGAACGTGTAAAAGGGGGCTTAAAAACGAAAAAGACAACAAAAAAAAAAAACGTTGTCATTAATTTACGCATAAAATTTTATAATTTATGACAATATGAGGTGTAGCTGGAGCGCCGGCGCAACAGTTTTGGAGCCCAAATGAACTGGATGACTGGCTGGACCTGGACCATGTTGGAGGAGTTGGAGGCACAGGCGACTTTTATAATTATGTCTACGCATAAAAATCACATAAATTTGTGCATAAATGCAACAACAATAACAACGAGCCCTACATAATAAATGATGGCGCTTAAAATTTTCAACATCTCTGTGAAGGCACAGCGATAAAGATCGCCGTTTGAAAAACTGATGCTGATACAAAAACTGGTCAAGTGCTGCTTCCCTCAGCCAGCTCCACATCTTATGAATGAATTAATGCATTTAATGCAACTTTTGGCCATATAAAAAGTGGCCCGTTGAGTTCAAATCGTTTTTTGTATTTGTGTGGCTGTATGTGGTATTGTGTGTCATTAATAAAAATCAAAGTTCGACTTGCCTTTGACTGCGTGTTTTGTGTTATTTATGATAGTCGCCATTTGGGATGTTATTTTTTGGTTAATCCACAGAAACTTAAGCATCTTGTGATTCCTACTGATGCTGAGAAATTATGTAGATCAAGCTTAAGAGGATTGTAGATGAATTTAGTTTCCCATCGCATTTTAGCCACCCAACATGATGATTCATTTGTAAATATTCCGAGCACTGTCCAAGTGCAATTCCTCGCCCTGAAAGAGCCAACAAAAAAAAAAACAACTCCCCTCAGTTTTGACATTTATATTTATTTCAACGTGCAGCAGTCCTGCCTGGCTTGGGTCTCCTCAATGCGTTTTGAGTTATAACCAATGGACACGCAAAGGTGGCCCAAAAACTGCTCCACTCCTCCACATTTGAGCCAGGAAAAGAATGCGCCAGAAATAAAGTAAAATTAATAATATCGCACGTTGCTTGTGTGCTACACTTTTTTATTGTTTTCCCTTTATTTTCGCTCTCTGCTGTCCTTATGCCACATATGAGAAATAAATGTCAAAAACCAAAGCGAAATATATATTTGCCCCACAGGCTCGCACAGGCTCTTACATTTCACTTCGTTTGATGTGCGTGTGTTTGCTACAAATGCTGCACAAAACATTTCAACGAATGAAAAATTACAACGTCAAATGATAAATAACATTACTTAAAGCCTAAAAAGTGGGAGAAGAAGCTTATCTGTGGAATAAAATTTGAGATAAAAATTATAACATAATTTAGCTACTGACACTGTGAAACATTTTCCCAACTGAAAAGTTTTGATACCAACGAGACCCACAAAATTTGAAACATACTTATGGCTAGTAAGCGTTTGGTTTTGTTGGCTTAAGTTTTCTTGAAAAAGACTTCTGAAGTTTTTCGATCTTTTGAAAAAAAGGATTTTTTGTTTAATTCTATTTCTCATAAACTATTTTTACTTTATTTTACTTTACAGTCTTTGGCAATTTTGTAGATCTTAACCAGGTCTTCAAAACAACAAAATGTAAATAATATCAAACTTTTTCAAAGGTTCTGGTTTTATATTGAAAACCGCCACCAATTCCATATACGGGTCGAACACCTATAATTCGAGCTCTTAAAGGGATAATCGAAATTAAAGCATAACAATTGATTATATTTTCCAAAGAATGATAAGATTTCATGTTCGTTGCTTGATTAATTTGATTCCAACAATTTTTCAATTTCCTTGAGAGCATTTTAGAAAGAAACTTTTCGATTTTGTTTCTTAAACGTCTCATCTAATTTCAACATCCATATTTCAAAAACTGTTTCATGCATCCATGCTTTTCGATTGAAATCGTAATCAACTGGGAGTATCTTCCAATTTGGAAGTTTGGGGTTGCTTTGATCTGCCAATTACCAAAGGTGTAATCTTGTCAGTGCCAGACATATTTCAACAGAGCATAGCTGTAATGTTGGTCCAGAAACTTCCAGTCATAGATCTCCTGGACCCAATGGGGGCGTATGCGTCTCAAGTCGACTTGCACCTCCTCGTTGGTGACCACCGGTAACAGTGAGCGATGCGTCTGCAACGCTGCTGGCTAACGTGAGCGGCGACCCCCCTCCCTCCCTACAGGGTACAATATATAGGGAGGGTCCATCAGGACCAAAAATCTCCGCAACAATGCCTTAGATACGGACCCCTCTGACGACGACTCACGCAAACGTTTTAATGACCACGATTTGAGGATATGCTCCTGGAATGTTGAGGGTGCAACAGATATGGTGCTGATCTCCAGTTGGTGAATGTCGTCGGGAAATATTCGAGACGCCTCCAAAAAGGGCCTGGGACAACTATACGAGCGCTGCGCCGATCACGATATTAAAATTGTGCTAGGCAATTTTAACGCGAATATCGGAAGAGAAGGAGTTTTTGGTTTAACAGTCGGCCGATTTAGCCTTTTTTAAGCAACCTCCCGTAATGGAGAGAGACTAAATTCGCTGCGGGGAGGAACATGGTTCAACATTACAGATTTGAACACAGCGAATTCCATATGACCTAAACGAACGCGAAATCAGATTGATAACGTTTTAATCGATTTAATATTTAGCAAGCTATTGACTTGAACTTTGGATTGAATGAGGAAATATTCCCAAAGAAAATTTCTGGACGAAAACTTAAAGTGGGCGTGGCACCTTATACAGGGCGTAAAGGTACTAAAAACCAGAGAATTTTAATTTTTTTTTATATACAAACCTCCATAAAAAAAAAAAATAAAATTTTTAATATAAATTTGAGTTATTTTTGAATTCGATATCTTTAAAAATGTGGGAGTTTTCAACCTTTTCGATTGTGGGGGCGGGGGTCGTGGCAAAAATTTGAAACAAACTTGATCTGCGTGCAGACAATAGGAGTTTACATGTCAATTTTGGTGCCTCTAGCTCGTCTAGTCTCTGAGATCTAGCTGATCATACAGACAGACGGACAAGTCTATATCGTCTCGGCTGTTGATGCTGATCAAAAATAATATATTTTTATATGGTCGGAAATGATTCCTTTCCTTTTAAAAAAAAACTTACAAAAAAAAAAAAAGCTAATAAAAAACCAACACAGATCGTTTATATGGCAGCTATATAAAATAATGGTCTAGATTGAACGAATCTTTGTGAATCGCCTTAAGGGCCCGAAATATGAGTATAAACTAAATTTCGTGCAGAAATCTTTTTAATTAGACTTTATGCCAAAAAAATCGACTTTGGGACCATTGTGGATTGGCAAAATCTTACACTGTGCGACGGAAATCGAATGTATGTACTAGACGTGAGTGCCATTTGAGGAGCCCATATAGACAGGGTGGTTCCTCGAAAAATGCATTTTAATACCCTTGGAGAGGGTATATTGAAATTGTCCAGATGTTTGTAACGCATGGAAGGAAGCATCTCCGGCCACATAAAGTATATATATTCTTGATCAGCGTGACGAGCTGAGTTGATATAGCCATGTCCGTCTGTCCATCTGTCCGTCTGTCCGTCCGTCTGTTTCTATGCTATCTCCTCCGTCAGTTTTAAAGCTATCGTAACCAAACTTTGCACGAAGTCTTTTGGTACAAATATGCTGCACATTTGTCGGAACCGGCCGGATCGGATGACTATAGCATATAGCAGCCATAGGAACGATCGGTTGAAAAACTAGTTTTAGTAAGAAAAACTATTTTGTTTTCTATGCAAACGTGTCCGAAGCTCGTATTTACAAGTTCTTTATGCTTTTACATAATTTCAGCAAGTTTTATGAAAATCGGGCAACTATATAGTACAGCTGCCATACAAAAGATAGATCTGAAAAATAGTTTTAGTATGAAAAACTTTTTTGTTTTCAATGCTATCGCTCCCAAACTCGTTACTGATCAATACGATATGCTAACACATGATTCTGTCAAGTCTGATTCAAATCGGATGACAATAGCATAAAGCTGCCATAGGAATGATCGGTCGAAAAAATAGTTTTAGAGAGATAAACTTTTTTGTTTTCAATGGTAGCGTGTTTGTACGTTTCAGTTATAAATATTATCTGTCTCAACACAATTTTAGAGGATTTGATCAAAATCGGATGAATATATCGTATAGCTGCCATATAAAAAACTGGCAGGAATATATCATGCTCCAAGGGTATATAAACTTCGGTCGAGCCGAAGTTAGCTTTCCTTTTTTTTTCATTTATAACCTAAGTTGTCTGCCATTATTTTAAAGATTGTTTCTTATTTCTTATTTCATATCAAATGTCAAAAAAATATTTAAGAATAGTTCAGGAACAGCTGCCCCCATCTTTACGGAAAGCTGGCTTCGCCCTTGCAGCCAAGGTAAGCACGCGGCTCAGTGTGGCACATGCCTCACGCTCTAGCACATGTCGAAAGCTAAACGTCGAGAAGCTGCAATCACAAGGGACCTCTGAAGCCTACACAGCTAAACTCACCCCACTGCTCAGGGAAATCTTGCCGTTCCCGTCCGATATATGAGTCATACTTTTTCAAATCGAACTGTTTAAAAATTCAACATTTTTTGATTCCATCAAAAAAAAACCGAAATTAGATATTGACCCCAGAAACGTAATTTGCGGTTTTTCAAAAAACAAATTTTTGTTAAATTCATAAACAATTTTAAAAATCGTCCAAAACGAAAATCTGGAAAATAAGGGTTTTTTTTAAAACGTAATATCTCAGGTTTGGTTTATCGGACAGGTCTTATGTTGATATTGGTGAAAAGCATTTTACTGTATCTACTCAAATTATAATTTTATTAATTTTTAAATTATTTAATAATATTAAGTAATTGTTGCTAAATTTTATATATAAATTTTATTTAAGGAACAAAAGTTTCAAAATAGAGACTTTTCAAAAAAATGTCAACAACACGCAGATCGAACGTCTATATCATATAGCTGCCATAGGAATGCTGAATTCCGTTGTGGTATAATATACCTTGAAAACTCTGGTCACCCTAATCCACAAAAAAATTCAATTAATCATAGCATTCGTATGGCAGCTATATGAAACCGATCTGAGTGATGTTGACATTTTTGAAAAGCTTGATATATATAAAGCACAAGCGCATAAAATAACTCAGAATCAAGCCCTTTTGGTTGGATTAAATTGTATACATATATAGCTTTTTACTTTAGCACGAATCAGCCTCATGTTTGTTCCACAAGGTGCTAACGAAATCGACTTTGTCATTTCCAATCATCTGATTTTATAGGCCCATTCCAAAATTCCCATTTGCTAATAGAGTTAACACACCCCTAAGAACTCTAAGAAAAACCATAAACCAAAAAAAAAAAACAAAAAAAAACCCCCCGATGGATAATAGAAATGTGCCTACCAATAATAACAGGCAAATAAAATGGCAAACAAATCGCCCATTTGTGAGTGAAAAGAATCGCAAACAAAAATGCAAACAGATGTAAATCCGAGCGTAAAACCCAATAACCGAAGAAGGCTCAGCAAGAAAAGCACCGCATGCGTTCGAGTCGGCCAGAGTCAGCGGGGGCGATGTCATAGGTCAAGTACGAATGCATTAGGGCAACACATGATAGCGGAAGTGAAACAGTTGGCCTGGGGCTTTAAAGTGGCCCAAAATGTAGCCGGGGCCAGTGGAAACAAGAGGTGCGCGTGCCAAGGTGCGAAAAGCAGGCGGCGGAAGTGTCAGCTGGTTTTTGGGTTCCATTCACAATTATGCAATCAAAGTTTACCGAAGTTCTTTCCACGAAACCCACGTGGACACAGCATGATCCAAATGAGCGAATAACAATTTTTGCAGCTTTTCTTTTTTCTCTTTGTTGGGCAGCCCTTTTGTGGACCTCTTTCTCCCTCTCTCTCTCTCTCTCTTTCTGTCATTTGCCTTGGCTGTCATCATTTCTCATCGTTGCGTTGTTTCCTTGTAATTTGTCACCGCTGGAGCTCATTTCTGCGACGTAATTTGTTTTCAACTCATTTCGAGGGATTCATTTCCATGTCATTTGGATTATATTCTTTGTTGGTCGCGATGTTGTGTTGCATTTAATTACGAAATGATGAAACAAGGAAATTTGCACTTTTTACTCGGAGCACTTGATTAGAATTTCACAAAGTTTATACCGTCTTAAATTATATCTAGAGGGATTTAAGAGCGGTTGATGGAGGTTTTCGCCTTAGTAGATTTAGGCCAAAAGAACTGTGTCCGGTTGATACCACATAGGGAAGAAAAGAGTCTGAAAAGGATACTCTAACTACAAGGTGTTTTGGACAGGTCCGCAAGGAGAGCGCAGTATAATGTGCTTGTTTGGGTGAGCACGAACTGTTCTGTGCTTACCAGTTTACACAGTCATAAGTTGGGCTCGCGTCTGTGTGAAAAACATAAGTGATTTCGGGTACCAGTATCTACATACAAAAGTGCTCAGCGGCAGTGATGTCATTTTTATCTGAGCAAAAAAGCTGGATCAACGAATAAAAAAATCTTAAAAAGCGGAATCCAGGGAAAAAAAGTTGAGAAAACTGCTGATTTTTATAAAATAATTTGTTTTTATTTTTCATTAATAAAGACATATTTTCATATATAACAAAAATAGAAATTCACTTATTAATATAATACATCTTCAATATTTGCTGCATCATCGCTCGGATAATAGTCTCGTTGTACTATTGTAGTTAGGGCAGCTGGGTGGTAGTTGGTAATTAAAACAGCACTTATTACTACAATTTAAATTAAATCAATTTCTAATTTAAAAACAAATGTAAATAGGGACCTTATACTTAAAATAGCATTTAATGTTTAAACGTTTATCCTTTTTCGAATTTTAGTTTTTAGCCAATTTACTTGGCTAAAAAATCCGCTTGACTTCGGCATTCGACCAAGACAGTGACAGCATTTGCAGAGCAACTAAAGCTAATTCATTAAACCGGCAGTTTCCGCCAGAATCTCGGTATTTCAAAACTTCATTCCAAACTTTACAGTGTCATCCACATTTTCCCATTGTACCAGGGCAATGCCATTGCACACACGTTCAATTTTATCAATACTTGGAGTACCAAAATACTCCAGGATGTGAGTGATGCTGTGTTTTTAGTTTTCGAAATAATTCCAACAGAAAAAGCATCAATCTTTATCAATATATTAAAAAAGGATTTGAATCTGTGGGATCCTTCCTTACCCACTCCTTAAACTCCGTGCCCTGCAGCCACACATCTCGGACTTTTTGCTTCTTTTGGCATCGTCAGTTTATTTTGTTTTGTTTCGCAAACCAAGTTCACAAAGTTAGCGATGGAAGTCGCGCCAATTTAGGTGCGACCTTTTGAGGGAAATTATTCGATAAAAGTTAATATCAATACTTTGCCGATAGTAATACATTTATAACATTTCACTCTCCCTCTATATGCATGACGTCACGTGACGCTGAAATCGAATTTTACTCCTAAAAAAATCTTTCGTACCGAAATTAAAGATGTTTTATATCATAAAATGTTGTGTTTAGATGGGTTTAATATTTGTCTTGATGTGATCTACAGAATCGCTGGAGCTTGATCTGTATAATTTGAATCCCAGAACATTTTGCACTATAGGAAATTTTCCCAAAAATCAGGCATTAATTAATAACTTAAAAACTTAGCAAGATATTGCGGTCTAGTTTTAGTTCACTTCACCCAGCCTTAAAAAAAATTTTTGCAAGAAAAAAATGTGTTTCTTGCTATTTTCAATAAGAATGTATGTACATTTATTGACGCGTAATAAGAAACATATTTTTCGCCTGCAAACTTTATGGAATTAAGGGTATACTGATAAAAAATGGGGCTCATTTATTTTTTGGGGTTTCTGATCCATTCTTACTGTCTTTTCTAACTGCGAAATACTCCACTTTATAGGAAAGGCCTCGTCGACAGAAGACCGAAAGGGTTCTTGATTGGGTGAGACACTAAATTTCGGATCATTTTTGCCATTTAAGCTGTGCTTGCTTCTTCCTTTAATACGTTTTAGTGTTAATAACCATCTGAAACGACACTTTGGGTTCATGTGCTTCTTAATGGCTAAGAATTGATATTCTGCGTTCAAATTGTTGCATTATTCGGTTAAATTTCGGTGATTCATCGGCAGAATAGCACAAATTATATTTTCTTATTTATTTTAAATATCTTTCATAGGCGACTGAAAGACTTTGACCCAACCCATCTCTAAAGAAATGAAGATTAACATCTTCTCGACTCGTCAAATGTTTTCATTTGGCATGCAAGTAGGCATTGGAGAAAATGAGGTTGATTTCTAAAAAGGGAAATTTTGCAAAGAATTGTACATAATTGCGGTTGAGAATAAGTGAAACAGAAGCTGAATTGATAGCTCTAAAGGTGGTAAAAGTCTCAGCTTTATTAAATCTAAACAAAATTTGTAAAATTTGGCTTTGCAAAGTTGAATTTTCTTTCCAATTTTTTTTTTTGTTGGACGAATCACAAATACGCTCAACTTCAGGGACGTTACGATTAATTTCTACAGATCAAAGGCACTAAAACATAGTACTAAACACAAAGAGCAGATTCCATCAAAAATATTCTACAAAACGTTCAGTTTATTGATATTTGGCCATTACAAATTGCTGGGAAAAACTTATTTCCAACTTTGAACTATCATTCATAACCTGACTTTAGCAGTTCTCAGCGTCAGTTAAAATTCTTTGGACAAACTTTAATAGAGAACTTAAAGTAAACTGAAGTGTTTGTATCAATCTCGAAACCCCAACCTGAAGATCTTGATTTCAGAATATCCGGCTCGAAGGACCCTTTTCGAATTCTTTATCCTCCTACAAATCTGATGCATCATTAGATCTAATAGTGTTATATTTTGTGTATGTTACTTGAGTTAAGTTTTCTGTTGACCCATAAACCGCGGTCTTCCCGATGGTTTATTAAAATGTTTAGTTTAGAGCGTGCCAAAACTGCAGCTGCTTTTTTTATACTCCAAACCAAAATATTAAATAATATTGTATTTAAAATTTAATAAATTAAAAATCACCTATGTACCTACCCCCCCGATTCATGTCCCTCAACTCCACAGCAGGCGGTCATAAAACGGAAATGCTGAAACAGCGAAATTTCACGCCTTCTTTAACAAAATTTATTAAAAAAAAAAAAAAAAAAAAGTATTACAAAGTAGTTCGAATATGGAAACATGGTAACGTAGTGAAGAGTCAAATCAAAGCTGGGCCAACCCGTGGGGGGTCAACGCGGGTTCAGTTCAGACATCTGTGATACTTTTTACGCTGACAAACCAACAGCAACCGACAACAACAACGCCAACAACAACAAAAATGCCGTAATAATAGTTGCCAAAAGCAATTAGACAAACTAATAAAGGGAAAACCCATCTTTACACACAAAAGACCGCACACAACATGGCAAGCAGGGCAACATGAGTGAGGAGAGGGGCATATAGGCCGAACCCGAACCCCCAATGGCGTTTGCTGAAAAGCATTGTGCAAGCGAGATGGCCATAGAGTGTGGTGAACTGATGCAGTTCAATTGTTGCTATGCGTTTTTTCACCTGGGGCGAGAGAGAGCGAGAGAGAGAGAGAAAAGTTAAGACCACTTACATTCATATGTATGCATGTATTGTACCTTTCATCATCTCCGCCCCTTTTGGACTGTAATTGCGTTTAAAAGTGCGTGTACTTCAATATTTTTCTACGCTTTTGTTGTCGACTTTCTGCCGTTACAAATATGTTTTCAAAGCAAAGTCATGCTGGATCACAATAGCCCAAAGGGAAGCACATAACATTAAGATTGTTGCTTGCCCTTTCTAATGCTCAAAAAATTAGTTATCTGAAGTGGGATTCGTTTTTAGTCTCAATTCATAGGCCTGAATTGATATGCCTGAATTGGCAGCGAAGTGAGTGGAAGATTTGTTTGGTTGTGAAAGAGTTTAGTTTGTGGGGGGCCGAAGGCAGTAGCGGAACTGGGACGAATGGTTTCGGGCGCGTCATTCTTAAGGGGCGTACAAATTGGAAAAAATTCGCGTATACCAAGGTTTTGAACCGAAGACTTTCGAACCCGAATAAAACCAGCAATTGTTCCGAGCGCAAGTTATGAAGGATCTCCGAGATAGTAAAAGATAGATTTAAAAATGTATGGATAGATCAAGATTCTTTTCAATTTTTGCCACTCCCCACCCGTGGTTCGTACCTATATCGAACCGCCCAAGGAATGGTGAAGATCGTATGAACGATAGTCGATTTATAAGAAAAACAAACAATTATGCTTCGTATTGATAATATTTTTCATAGCCTGTTAAGCTTAATCTCACTTTCAGAAGATGACAACTTTGAAAGTTATATCCAAAATGTTGAAGCTCATTTTAAGCCTTCGAATTTTTTAAAAATCTTAATTCTAAGTTAAACTGTCTGTTTAAGAAATTATTTGATTTTCTTTTTAAAATTTCTGTATAAAAAGTTAATCGAAAGAGTTACCTAAGAACCTCAACCATTAACCATTTGGTAAATTTTAGTTGGAACCCATGAATCGAACACGGTACATAATTGGTAAGAGATTGAGTTTTAGAATAGCATTTAAAAACATTATCTAAGAAAAAGGTCTGCAAGCCGAACCCCGTACGGTGGAGAACCGAACTTTTAGATTGAACCTTACCCCTTTGCTCCGAAAAAGGCATCTTATACGGGGTTCTCACAAAAATTTAGAGATTTTGGCCTCGGTGGGGTGTGAACTACAGTGTCCCATAACTTCAAGAGATTTCATTTTCTTATTTGTAAATCGAGTTGGAAGGTTCGTGTCCAGGGTTGCCTCTTTCGCAAATCAATTTCCTCATTTTCTATCTATAAGTTAATTTGTTGGATTTATGATACATTTTTAAATAATAATCTAAATTCTCGTGACAATTCTGCTGATAGTCTATTCGACACCTTGCTCAGTTTCGCAACTTGGTCATAGTCGAAGCTGCGAGATTTTGTTTTCTTAGGATTCACATTACTCAAAAATCGCAATATTCAAGCTCCAGCACTGCTTTCATTGGTGTAACCATATAAATCTTATAAGGTTATCGATTCCGAGTGATTTGGCTGTTTCAGTGCAAAAGGCTTATTCGTCTGCATTCTCAGAACTTATATAGTAAACAAGATAAATTTTCCGGATAAAATTTATTTCATTCCCATAAAATTTTTTTTTTTTTATATTTTATTTAGTTTATTCAATTTTTATACTATTTACAGGGTTGCCCATATTCGACGGACCCATGTTTTTTTTAAAAATCAAAAGAAAAAAAAAAAATTTGGCGGTTGGCAATCTTAATCATTTAATTTGTTCCAAGCAGAGATTAAAAACCGAAACGAATAACGGTTTGGGTTACGGTTACTGTTTTGGCCTGACTGATTTTTCTCGGTTGGGTTATATTACGGTTGTGAGATATGGGTTGCTATTAGGGTTATGTTTATTAGCCTTATTCTGCTCTTGCCTTCGATTATTACGGTTATTAGTATAAAATATTACTTGACTAATCTTGTTCCATTTGGAATCTTTTTGGAATCTCATTTATTACTAGTACTTCATTCGCAAAAGCATCGAGTTAAGCTTAACTAATTAGATAAATATACATTGGTCAACGAATATACTATTTCACAAAGTGATTGTTTTAGTGACCTTTGATTGCAAATCGCAGAACTTTAGGCAGGCTCCTAGGTCAGTTAAGTTCTGGATTTTGTCCATAACTTTTCTTAAACAAGGCACACACAACACTCACAAAGGTGGCTGGTTGAGTGCATAGCTATTTTAGAATACCAATTCACTCCACAGTCTGCGCCTGACTTCACTAGAGTTGCAGAAGTTGTACCTCATGACAGAATTCTACGACTGTTTGGGAACTTGGAAGGCAGTCTGCTGCAATCCGACATCAGCTGCCAAAATCACGAAAGTCTTGACTGTGTGTGCATGCCCCGTTTCTAAAAAAGACTATTTTTCGCTATGTATATTCATGTAACCAATGGTTATTATCGGAAAATTAGCATTTAGAGTTTGACTGTCCAAGCGAGTCTCCGCGAGGCGTCATTATAAATTTTGTACCTCTGAAAAAACAAACACTTAACGTTCATTAATGAGCGGTTCTGTTAATAAAACTTTTGATAATCCAAAAAGATCAGCAAGTATTGTTGATTTTTCTCCCCACCATTCCAACATGACCACCTCGCGTAGTAATTTTGTTTGTTTTAGACACATATTAAAAGAAGAAAGAGATTTATTCTGCTGAATTGTTTAATTTTAGATTTTCTTTGCACGTGATACCCGTAATCAAAGATCATACACGCGTATAGTGCACTGGAAAATTTACCAACTTGAATTTGGGCTCATTTCAGATAATTCAATCTGAATTAATGTTGTCCATTGTCTGATGTGCAAGTGCGAGTGTGTGTAATCTTTCTAACAATCAAATATGTTCACTCTCGAAAGTTGTTGGCTGGTCACACTACATTGTCGGAGCGGCTCTGAAATTATCAAACAACTTCGCTATGACAAAAATTTCCAAGACCACTACCTAGCTCTATAAAAAAGCATAACTGTTTAGCACCACCTTTAAGATACTTTCCCAGGAACTTTAGTTATATGCAAACCCATAAGCAACAGTGCGGCGCATAATAAATAAGCCAACTTTTGTGAATAAAAATAAAAACTTTCTTTTTGTTTCTTCATTGTACTAGTTGAGGAAAAACAAAAAAAAAAAAATATGTTTGTTCGGGTTACGGCAATGATAAACCGGTTTTGTAAATAAAGGTTATACAGTTACATTTAATTTGTTCCAAGTAGATTTGTTTACATCAATTTTTGAATATGATATCTTCAAATGGCTGCCTCTGGCGTTGACGGCGTATTGTGCCCTTTTTGCAGCATTTTCCATCGATTTCGCCAACATTTCGGCCGGAATAGCGGCTATTTCTTCACGAATGTTGTCCTTGAGCTCTTCTACGGTCCTGTGTAACGTAAACCTTGACTTCAAATATCCCCACAAGAAGTCAGGCGGCGTCAAATCGGGCGAACGCGGTGGCCAGTCCAAATCACCACTTTTCGACATCAAACGGCCCGAAACAATTTCTTCAGAAAATCGATTGTTATGCGACTTGTGTGCGGTGGAGCGCCGTCTTGTTGAAACCAGAACTGCCTCATACGCTTTCGACGAATAATTGGCATCACAAAATTGGTCATCATGTCGCGATAACGCTCCTGGTTGATGGTAACAGCATGGCCATTTTCATTTTTGGAAGAAAAAACGGCCCAACGACCGTTTTCGCACTAACGCCGCACCAAACTGTGACTTTTCGTCATGAAGAGGCACTTGAATCTCCTGAGGATTTTCAGTGGCGCTCGCTTATTTACGGTCCCATTCAATGTGAAATGGGCTTAATTTTTAATTTTTTAAAAGCACGCTGAGTTTTCACAATTGACTTGTTCTGTTGAATGTAAATTTCAACTATTTCAGAGCGCTCGCGTGGCGTGTATTGTTCCATGGTAAAAATCTGCTTGGACTGACGCTTCAAACGCGGTATGTCATTAAGCGATCTGACATCTCTGTCAAAAGTTGCGGCGTTGCCAGATGGGTCCGTCGAATATGGGCAACCCCGTATATACCAACTAAAATTAAGTAACATAAATTTTATTCTTAAATCTAGTCTCCAATCGAGCTCTCATTTCAAGTTGTGTTATTTTGTTTTTTCTTTTAAAATAAATCTACTTATAAATAAAAATTTATTCTCTATTTTGTGGGGTTGCAATGAAAGGTTAGGAAAACATTGCCTGAAGGTTTTCAGGTTAAACTCGCCACAGTGGCGTAAGCCACTGCACAGTAGGTATAAGGCCCGCATTTTTGGGGTGAGTTTGTTTTTATCCAAGTATACGAATATTTCGGGTGGGGAAGCCATTTTTGAGGCACCGTACTAAATATGCATCGCGCTCATAGTAATGCGCTCTTATTAAAATATTTTCTTCATCGTCCATACATCTCATTCGTGACTTCTGGTTAAATTAATGATATGGTTGTCAATTCTGGACAATTTCTGTGGCATTATATAAGGTTGTCAAAAAAGTCTGCGGTATTTTTATTGAATTTTCAATTGTTCAAAAATTGGTTATAATAATGCAATTTAAGTCAAATATGCGCCGTTTTGTTCGATGACGAGTTCCCAACGAGATGCCAACTTCATAATGCCCCTCTTATAGAAGCTCGCTTCCCTATTGGCAAACGAGAGCGTAAGTTAAAGTCGGCTCTAACCGACTTCGATATACCCGTTACTCATGAAAAAACACGTTTAACAGTGTTCCCGCGTTCCTAAGTGTGACCATCCAAAAAGTATGCAACATTTTTAGGGTGGTAGCGGGGAGGGCTTGTTCACTTTTTTGCTTATAACTTGAGAACCGTTCATCCGATCTTTATCATTTTTTCGGCAAATCGATTCATTTTGCTAATTACTAACTATCTCTAGAAGGTACGAATCCTCTATCTTTAAAACTGTAGGAGATATAACTTTTTCCAAATTGCGGGGGCGGGAGGGGGCGTGGCCAAAATTTGAAACAAACTTGATCTGCGTGCAGATAAAAGAAGCATTTGTCCCATACATGTCAAACCTCTATCTCTTATCATCTCTGAGATCTAGGTGTTCATACAGACGGACGGACGGACGGACGGACGGACGGACAGACGGACTAAATCGACTCGGCTGTTGATGCTGATCAAGAATATATATACTTTATATGGTCGGAAATGATTCCTTCTGCCTGTTACATACATTTGCACGACTTTAGTATACCCTTTTTACTCTACGAGTAACGGGTAAAAACTCGAGAGCCAATTTTCACAGGACTCTTGTGGCCAACTTCCGACTACCAAGCTCGTTCGCCGTGGACAGAAATAGGTGGTAATCACTTGGGCGAGATCCGGACTATACGGTGGATGCAAAAGAACCTCCCATCCGAGCTTCTGGCGCGTCACCAAAGATGTGTGTGGCCTGGCGTTGTCCTGATGGAAGACAATTCGGCCTCTGTTGATCAAAGATGGCCTCTTCTGCATGAGTGCTGCATTCAAAGCGGTCCAGTTTTGGCAGTACAGGTCCGAATTGAGCGATTGGCCATAGGGGAGCAGCTCATAGTGAATGATTCCCTGCCAATCCCACCAAACACACAGAAGAACCTTCCTGGCCGTCAATCCAGGCTTGGCCACCGTCTGGGCAGCTTCACCGCTTCGACCACGACCGTTTGCGCTTCACGTTGTCGTAAGTGACCCACTTTTCATCGCCAGTCACCATCCGCTTCAAAAACGGGTCGATTTTGTTGCGATTCAGAAGCGATTCGCATGTGGCACCCATACATCGAGCTTCTTTTGAATCAAGCTTCTTCAAATGGTTTATAACGGTTTGATGACTCATGCCCAGCTCTTGGCCGATGCTACGGCTGCTACTATGCCGGTCTCTTTCGATCAATTCAGCGATTTTATCGCAATTTTCGACGACAGGCCTTCCGGAACGTGGCGCATCTTCGATCACCTCTGCACCAGAACGAAAACGTTGAAACCATCGTTGTGCGGTGGAAATGGAAACTGTATCGGGTCCATAAACTGCACAAATTTTATTGGCAGCATGAGATGCATTTTTGCCTTTATCGTAGTAGTACTGTAAAATATGCCGTATTTTCTCTTTATTTTGCTCCATGTCTGCGACGCTATTACTCACGAACGACTAAAAACAAACAACAATAAGTCAAACACGTGTTAGCGCGTGAGAAGAGCTTTCCAAAAAGCTCTAGCGTGAACCGATGCGACGAATACAACTAGAACTACGCGCTTGCACAGACAAGCTTGCGGAAATACCGCAAGACTTTTTTGTTTTCAATAAGATTAAAGTTCTTCTGAAGGTGACTGTTTATTTTAGACACTGTGTTGTCAGAGTGATATATCACAATATCGTCCGCAAAGGCTACAATGAGTGTCACAGCAGAATGGAGAGATAAGTATGTGTGTGTCAGAGAACTGCATGCGGTGCTGTTTTTATACCCTTGGAGAGGGTATATGAAAATTGTCCGGATGTTTGTAACGCAAAGAAGGAAGCATCTCCGACCACATGATGTATATATATTCTTGATCAGCATGACGAGCTGAGTTGATAAAGAAAAAAACTGAAATTAGATCTCGACACCTACCAAAACGTGATTTGCGGTTTTGCCAAACAAATTTTTGTTAAGATTATAAACAATTTCAAAAACCGTCAAAAACGAAAAT
The DNA here is from genome assembly GCA_018904235.1 of Lordiphosa stackelbergi. Lineage (NCBI taxonomy): Eukaryota > Metazoa > Arthropoda > Insecta > Diptera > Drosophilidae > Lordiphosa > Lordiphosa stackelbergi. The sequence goes on along the minus strand of JAEIFU010000251.1, from coordinate 26,962 downwards.
ATAGAAAAAAATAAGTTTTTTTTAAAAATCCATTTCTCAGGTTGATATTGGTGAACAGCATTTTACTGTATCTACTTAAATTTTAATTTTATAGATTTTTAAATTATTATTTAATATTAAGTAATTGTTGCTAAATTTTAGATATAATTTTTTCTCAGTGTAAACCACCATGATATATCTTCTAAGGATATACAAGTTATCGCCCTTTACTCTCGGTAATACCAAATAATTTAAAATTTTATTTTTCACACTCAGAAAAAAATTGCGTTCTAAAGGGTAGCTCAAATTTCGTACTTTTATACCCATTTCGTTCTCAACTTTTCCGTTTTTAAACTTGTTTTAAAATACCATACGTTCTAAATCGACAAACGAATTAAGAAAACTCTTTCTTAAATTGAGTCTTGAAATATGACCGCGTCCGTCATGATGGTAATTGCTAAAAAAATAATATATTCAATGTTAAGCATCAGTTATGTTATATTGTTTACCACAAAAAAATGGCTAAGGATATAATTTAAGTATCGAAATTCAAATAACTGTATTTAAAAATATTAAAAAAAAATAAATCTGATCCTACTGGGATCCACCCTAGAACCCACGACCTCCACGTCGAGAGGCCACCTCTCATCCTCTACACCACGGTGCTTGTTGGGGTGGCCATGTCACTTATAAATAATAAGTGCTTTAGCCTGCTTTAACTATGATTTAAGCGCCACCTTTTCGCGTGGAGCTAAAGCGCTGTTGTCGTCCGTATGAATTCAGTAATTCAAAGGTCCCGAGTTCCGAATCCCAGTAAAGTAAGCAGATCCAAAAATAAGAACAGAGTTCTTAAAATTAGAAAAGCATTCTCAAAAAAAACGTTCTTTAAATTAGGCCTGTGTTCTCGGTATAAGAAATAAACGGACTTACCCCCTACTATTGAGAACGAAAATACACGCTTTCGATCCATTTAGAGCAGATTTTTAAAGCAACTCGAGTAAGGCTGGAATGGTTCAAAAACACTTTACTATTTAATTGCTTGTTTTATAAAAAGATATTTCTCATGCAACAATTTTATTTTTGTTTCGAACAAGGCTTGTTCAGGGATTTTCACAACAGAGCAATAGATGGCGAACAGTAGTTGTTGAGGGACTTTCAAAACTGACCCATAGATGGCGCCTACTGTGACCATGTGGGGGGTTCCAGTCCCAGTTCCAGCTATAATCACACGATCCAAGTTGCATCTATCTAGTTTGTTACATATCACTAACATCTTTAGATACACCAACAACACTGAAGCTTAATTTTCCGACATCTCCAACACACACACACTTGTCTCTCGACCAAATTATTACAGTCGTTTTTACCGTCAGTACGTCGACTTCAACAAACTAAATAGTGTGGCTTAAATAGCCATAACCATCCGGAAAACCAAAGTTTACTGCGGAAGCGAACATTCTTTTGGTTATAACTTGAGTATAGTTCATCTGATCTTTATTATTCCTTCCGCAAATCGATAAATAATCTTTAATACTAAATATCTCTAGAAGAAGCAAACCATCTACACTCAGAAATAAAATAGAGAATTTCACTCTTGAATCAAGAGTGTTCTTTTTATACCCTGTTCTCATTTAAAATGGGAAAAGGATCATAAGTGTGCAAAGTATGTAACGAGAAGAAGACTCAAAACACCGCAAAGTATATTTATTCTTGTCAGCATCACCAGCCTTAATTATTTAAATTTATTTAAATTATTTAAAACTTTTTTCTCCAGAGTTTCCAGTTGGGATTTTAAATTATTGTACTATGAGCATTCATCAAGAAACCACATTTCTAATTTTTCTTCGTCAGTTTCTTGCTCCATTTTCACGCCGCTTGTTTAATGCCATTTAATCATATTTAATTTGATTTCAACACAGCGGCAACCCTTTCTCTTAATAATTTTGTTTCTTTACCTACGAGTACATAATATTTTTCATTAATTTATGTGCAGAAAACTGCAGCTGGCACAGTGTGAAACATAATTTTCCATATTTTTGTTCATTTCTGTGCTAGAAAAATTCATGGCATAAACTGTGTAGAAAATTGTGGTACGAAACTGACATGTTGTTTGGAAAAATGAAACGGAGGAGGAGGGGAGAATGAAATGAGCGCAAAATTAATGGCAGATAATAAGTGGAAAATATGTTTAATAATTATTTTGATAGCAATAAATAATGAAATAATTACAAAGGGGTAAATTTTGTTAATTTATGAACGAAGTGAAAGGATTATTAAGCATGATAATAACAATAATTAAAGTGGAAAGACTAGGTAAAAATGTTATTGATAAAAATCAATTTTTGAATTAAGTTTAACTAATTTGCATTTGGAAAGTTTGACATTTCGATTTTCATCCAAATCTCTACTTCGGAAAGCCTTTTGAATCCTAAACATAATGAAAACAATTAAAAACTCAAAATTATGAATCAGCATTCACAAGGGTAACGCTTTTCAAATGCCATAAATTACCCAAAAATGGTCTTACCACTAATGAGTTTTTGTTTGTTAACATTTAAAAGCGAAAAGAAGCGGGTCAAAGGTAAAAGTTTGTTACACAAACAAATTATTATTAAACCAACCCAACCGCGGAATTGGTTGTGTTAACTGCGCAATTTGCAGCAGGCCTACAAGTAACGCCCCTTTTCCAAAAAATTTATTTTGCGCGCCAAAAAAGAAAAAGCCAACGCAGTCGAGCTGGCCATATCGTTGGAGTAGTTAATGAAGCGGAAATGCATATTAAAAATAAAAAGAAAAAAAAAAAAAAAACCATAATACAACCGAAATATCCACAGGCCTTGAGTCGGGCCAGGCCAATTGTTCACTTACCCGGCCTCCGGTAATGACGACAAAAACGTCAACGTACAATACTTGATGGGTAGTGGGACCATTGTTCCAAAACGCCTGACGACATTTGGTTGAACAACAAATGCCTAGACGCCGCCAGAGGTCCGAGCGAAAGAGAAGCGGGCTTGCTGCGCTTTTGTTTGTTTTGCATGATTTGAGAATGCGGCGCGAAAAAACACACACACAAAAGCCATGTCAAGAATCAAAAACGATCAAAAACAAATACTGAAATTTGCGTTGTTTGGCATTAGTTGCAGTTCATTGCGTTTGATAGTGATCGATTCATTTGCTATGAAGATGTAATCAAGAACAGGATATCAAGTTAGAGGCCGAACCAGGGATGTAGGACGAAATTTATTGAGCTAATCATTACAATTCCTTAAAAACTTTCAAAATAGGCTCCTTCTGCGTCGAAGAAGGAGTTACGGAAGGCATCCTCCGGAATAGCCTTGAGAGCCGCGGTGCATGCTGCTTGGATCCCCTCTGACGTGTCAAAATGCTTGCCTTTCATCGGCCTTTTCAGGCGAGGAAACAAAAATAAGTCTGGGCGGGCCACATCTGGGCTGTAGGGCGGCTGCGGAAGCGTTGGGATGCCGGCCTTGGTCAGGTACCTGTTCACAAGAAGTCACTTTTCAAGTTCACGTTTTGGACCATCTTCGCGCTCACCTTGCGCATGTTCAAATGCTCCGTCACAATGTCATAAGCCACAGATTTTGGTAAATTTAACATCTGGGCAATTAAACGAATACTTAGTCGACGGTCTGAGTTCAATACTTTGAGTCCACGAGTCACATTGTCGGTTTTGTAGAAGGTCTTCCAGCACGGTCTTCATCGGCGACATCTTCCTGGCCCTCCAAAAAGGCCTGGTGCCACCGAAACACACCACTTCTTGCTAAAGCAACATCTGGGTAAGCCTGCTTGACGTCTTTGTTGCAGATTTACCGAGTTTCACACAGAATTTAATCACGTACCACTTGCCGGCTTGCACCACTCACAGAAACACGTTGCGCGAAAATGCCTGTCCTGACTCTCCAGGTGCTCGGAGACAACTGACCAGCCGCTCGTTCGTTAGCTAGGAACGCCTTCGACCGAATCCAGTCGCTCCGAAGTACAGTCGCGGCGGAGGAAAATCAGTCCTTTTACTTTCCGGACAAATCCTGTGGAAAGGTTCGATGAAATTATCGGCCATGTTCTTAATTCCGCTTCCACTGCAACATTTCGAAAGTGGAATTGATTAATGTTCTCGCAACACCAAAAAGAAAAAGGATTTTCATTTTGAAAAGTAGTGCTTGTTGGTCAGTGGAATGAAAACCAGAGTAGCAAAGCTAACTTCGTCTGTACCGAAGTTTTCATACACTTGAAATAGTTTGTCTCAACGGTTAGCGACTTCGACCAAACTCGCAGATCAGCTTAAAACATTACATATTACCCATGACCGTGTTTGAGAGCAGTATTGAGAACAAACAGTTTTTCTTACTTAAAACCATTTTCCGAACGAATACTGCAGCGGCAGCTGGCTAGCAGTCCCATCCGGATCCGGTCGGTTCCGACATTAGCAGCGTGCAGTAAAAAGAAGACTCTGTGCAGTTTCAGATCGATAGCTACAAAAACTGAGGACTAGTCTGCGCAGAAACAGACAGACGGACAGACGTACAGACGGACGGACAAAGCTGACCCATTCAGCGCTCGTCATGCTGATCAAGAATATATATACTTTATATGGTTTGAGATGATTCCTTCTTATGCGTTAAACTTCAAAATTATAATACACTCTTCGCTTACAATAATGTATGCCAAAATACTAACTCTGTGCAGTGGCTGGATGAAAGTAAATTTTCCTTAATTTTGTGATCCATTTAGAAACATTTGTGACATTTGATTTGCATTGAAATGTTTAATTGATATACAAAGAAGTATTTTCTTTGCCTGAATTTGGCATTGCTCAGCCAAACCGAAAAGTGAAAACGTAAAAAGGCAGCTTCATTCATCTTTCATCTTCATCTCTTTGTTTCATTTTCAGATTGTTTCGCTTGAAATTGTACTGAACTATGTATCTAAAAGCCCGTTTGGACCAGTGCATTGTGGTTTCTGCCATAGCCAAAAATAAAAATCAAAGTCAGAAATTTGGCTTTGTAAGTGTGCATCTCTTTACTTATAAATGACCAAGCTTTTTTATTGTGTTGTTGGTTTTGCTTCATTTTTAACGGTACTCTATAAGAATTGCTTCCAAAGAAAGAGAGCATAAAATTGATTGGTTACTGAAAAGTGAGCAGCTTGAGATCCAACTAAACTTTAAAATAATAAAAACTACTTTAATCAATCAGATATTAAGAAAAATGAAATTGAATATTATAAATAGAGGTATTTAACATATTTTTTTAAATAATTTAAATTTTTTAATTTGTTTTATACGTTTTAAATAAATTAATTTTTCGTCAGTGATTTTTTTAGTGTGCCATTAACCATGTGATATTTTCAGCTAAGGTAATATAGTGATCCCCCTCTTGTTTCCTAATTTGACTTATTAGGTAATATTAGTCAACCTTGGAAGATTCTAAATAACAAGACTTAGTTGCCATTGCCGGAAAGTTCTATATGTACCAAAGGACAATCCATGATTTATGTTTTTTTTTTTGCCAATATTTGTGCGGTGCAATGTTTATTTGCAGTTTGGTTGTCGAAAAATAATTATTTTTTGTGAGCTTCTGTTCAAACAACAAATCACCTGACGAAAACCAGTATTTGATTAACTTTAAAAGCTGAGATTGCAAAGTGATATATAGTAAGATTTATGAAATATTCTGGATTTTTTTTAGGTTTTTTAATTAATTAGTCTTTTAATTTTGTTTTATTTTATGTTAAGTGGAGGCTTTTAATACAAAACTAACATAACAAAACAAATAAACAAAAATTGAAATACAAATATAAACTTGCAGTGCTGCACTATACATAACTGGTGCATTGCGTACAACCCCCAACATATGCACTTAAGATAACGTTACACCTAATGCCTCTAGATCTTTTAGGTAGAGAAATCGCCAGTAACACCGCTTTCAGGCTGAGAGAAAGCGGTGCCTGGAAAGATAGTAACTCAGGCCACTTCTCTATACTTTTGCATCAAGTGGCGGTACCGCCAATGCTTGACTTCTGCATCCCAATAATAACGTTTACCAGCAGGTAAAAAGTCACCATACCAAGTCGTCTGGACTGAAACGCCTCACAGCAAACCGAACGCCATCAATTCCTACACTGATGGCTCTTAACTGGATGGTAGGAAAGGTAGGAGGAGGAGTTTTCAGTGCAGAGCTTGGGATCAAATCTTCGGAGGTTGTAGCCATCCAGGAGGCTTCCAAGCTTCTGTAAAACTCTAATAACCAGAGGAATCGTAGTATACATATTCTCAGATAGTCAAGCTGTCTTAAAGGTCCTTGACGGTAATATTGACAACGCCAAAACTCTTACAGAGTGCCGTAGATCTTAATCTCTCATCAGTTTAAAATTAATCTCGTTTGGATGCCTGGACACTGCAACATTGAAGGCAACGAGATGGCCGACCACCTCGCTAGAAGCACCACCACTCAGCTCCTACCGGATAAGAGCAACATAGGCGTGCCTGTGACACTTTTAAGCTACAAAAGGAAACTACCTATGGAATAACCATGGATCGATGGAAAACAATTCACACATTTGAAATATCTAGGCTTACATGGCCTACCCTTAATACTAAAAAATCTAGGGCTTTACTTCGTCAAAAGAGAGTGAATATTTCTTTATTAGTAGGGGACCTTACTGGACACTGCCTAATAGGAAGACACTCCGCTAGGCTCGGCATCAGACACAATGACTTCTGTAGAAGCTGCAACTCAGTGGATGAGGAGGAGAGTGTACAACACCTCTTCTGTCATTGTCCAGCTCTAAGCAGAAGACGACTTACAGTTCTTGGTCGATTTGTCAGTCATCTCTGAAATAGATATAGTCTCGCTGCTCAAATTTCTACTATTTTCTAAATGGTTTATGGTTATATGGTAACACAACGGGCCTTCATTGGCCTAAGTGAAGAAATAGAATTCTCCTATTCTAACCATTGCAACCTAACCTAACTATCCCTAAAAGGTTCAAACCATCTATCTACAAAACTGTGGGAGATATGACGTTTTTTCTAAATTGAGGGGGAGGCGTGGAAAAAATTTAAAATAAACTTGAACTTGCAGGCAGCAAGTATGAGAAGCGTTTGTCCCATGCATGTCGAATCTCTATCCTTTACCTTTTCTGAGATCTGTTTGTTTATATCTATCTATTGTTTGTATAGCATAGCTCAAAAAATAAAAATAAAATTTTTGACTGCAGAAATATACGCTGTATTGTGTACTATTTTTTGTAAAAATTTTCATATTGATATCTCTTATACATTTCACGTCAGATCTAAATATGTCGAAATATAATTTGAAAAGGTTAATTTTCATGTTATTGCAAGAACGTCATATCTCAGCTGTCCTGCAGTCGATATTGCGCAAACATATTTCGGCTTTTAGTTGAAACATCATATTTTGAAGTTTTATTAATGAGCATTTTAAACTTATAATATTTTACTAGATTAATTTCGAAACTAGAAGAATCATTTTTTTCGGAATAAACCCATTGAGAACTTTGAAAGCGTTTTTCTCAAAATAAAAATCAGTAATCAGTTTGAAGTCAATCGTAAGAGTCAAATATTTCCGAATTTGAAAAATTTTTTTAAATTTGTATACCCCGTAGAACCCAGAAATCGAATCTAACATACATCGGCTTGAAATCAAGGTCTTTGTCTTTTTCCCGTCATCACTTTGGTGCTGTGTTTTCTCTCCATTTCCAACCCACATCACAATCGCATCCCACCCACTTTCTACCAACTTCCCACCCACTTATCACCCACATCCCACCCACTTGCCCACCACATCCCATTCACTTACCACCCACATCACCATTCACTTCCTGCCCACATTCCCCCCACTTCACTGACAAAAAACTAGAACGAATAATTTGAGTACGAAAGCTCTTGAAAATAAAATCTTGAATTTTCAAGAATTTCGCTCTTAGAATCGAGATAAATTCATTCTCAATGTGGTTTTATAGGCAAGTGGAGTGAGGGAACGCATACTTTGAGAGAACAACGTTTGACGCGCGCTCTCAGAGAGAGACAGCGCATGCGCTGTCCGGGATCTCGGTAGTGTCTCTCACACCAAACCGTCTTTTATTTTGATAATTATTCGTACTTGGATCAGGTACTGAAACTCTTAAATCATGTATGTCGGGATAAAAAATTCACTCTTGGATCAAGAATTTCGCTCTTTCATCAAGAAAAATTGCTCTCTATTTCTCTATTTTTTCTCTGAGTGTTCCCACCCTCATTCCTCCCACTTTCCACCCACTTCCCAACCACTTCCCACCCACTTCCCCACCACATCCTATCTACTCACCACCCACTTCCCACCCACCATTATTTCGTATTCTAATCTTACAAACCGAGTTTCAAGCCAATCGGATGAAATTTTTTTTTTCTCATAAAGAATTTTCCGGGCATTTTCAGGCCTGGGGGTGGATTTTTCGACATTAAAAAATCCTATTTAGAATTATTTCTTATTCTGTCCTTACATACCGCGTTTCAAGCCAATCGGATGGAAAACAGTTTTTTCTTCCAGAATTTTCCGGGAATTTTCCGACCATGGGGTCAAATTTTCCGACATCAGAAATTCACATTTCAAACTACTTCATATTCTGTCCTTACAAACCGAGTTTAAAGCCAATCGGATGAAAAATAGTTTTTTTGTGTGCACAATTTTCCGGCCATTTTCCTTGTGGGCGTATTTTCCCAAATCGGGAAAACACGTGTCGAATTATTTCGCGTACTATGTCTTAGTAAGCACTTTCACCACTAACAGAAACTCCTGTCCAAATTTCAGCTTTCTAACTCTTACCGTTTAGACTGTGCGATGATTGTCAATCAGTCAGTCAGGACACTCTCTTTTATAGATACAGAGATATGGTCGGAAATGATGCCTTTTCCCAAACTAAATATACTCTGTGTATAAAAATAATGGTTTCTTCTTAATGTTCATGTTTCGCCATTTTTATAAACAAAAAAACACACAAATGCCATTTCAACTAAATTGAAAATTAAAAAATCCTACTGGCAAAATATAAAAAACGCGGCCATTACTCAAAAAACAAATACGCGACTGACGATGGCCAATAAAAATATTGGAGAAATGGTCATAAACACAGTCAGCGCAATGGGCGCTGGTCCAGCGAGAGGCCAGCGCCGGGGCAAACAGCACAAAAGACTAATAAAAGTTATGTGGAAAATTGATTTTGCGGTAGCCTGGGCAATAAATGTGGTTCTTGTTATTGTTGTTGTTGTTGTTGTTATGGCTGCCCCAAAAAAAAAAATACTAAATACAAGTGGAACATGACTCGGATGCGGTCCTGCGCAGTTTGGTTTGACAAAAGTGAGAAATATGCAAGGCAAGGACCCACCCCCTCCCCCATCCCCCTTCGTTGGGGCATTCCACAAGCCACAAAACTGCAACGAGGAAATATGATGACATATCGCGTCATAGTTCAAACGGCAGGGAATCCACTGATCAATTTTGTACACAGCAAGGCGCCATCTTTTTGGCCCTTGCATGAGGTTGGTTTCGCCTGGTCAGTGCGCCAAATCGTGGCCATAATTTTTTATTATCCAGCTTCAGCTTCAAGTTCAGCCCAAGAAGCCCCGGCTTCTGTTGGGATATTGGTTGGGCAGCCAACTTCGGTTCGTTGAGTAGCCATAAAAATAATTAATTGGCTTTTATGTGGCAGGAGCCGTTGAAATTTCGCCTCTTTTTTTTCGTGTTTTGTGTATTTTTTGGTTGCAATTTCTGCAATGGCGTCTCTGTCAGTGCATTTTGGTGCGTTTCATTAGCATTATTAATTATGTTCATAATCAGCATTCGGCATCTGCGCCGGCATTGGCATCGGCATCGGTTTTTATGTGGTTAAACACAAAAACTCATTTCCGCTTTGGGTACGGCGGCCATTTGCATGGGCAGAGCTTAATTAGTTTTGTGGTTAGGCACAACATACGGAGAAAAACAAGTAAACTTTCTAATTGAACAGCAATCATAAGAAAATTTTCCAATTAGGTGAGAGCATTACACTGAGAAACAAAACTGATGTAAAACCTAGGCTGCATTTACACTGTTCGACACATGACCCATGATATCTAGTAGGCCATGAAATTCTACGAATTTGACAAGCTATTCAATTTTAAAACACAAACAAAAAGCAGGACCATTTGACTATCATATCTCATGTGTCGAACACAGAGATTAGAAATTTATTTTTTATTTTTTTTATTTTTTACCTCTCAACTTATCCACCCGTCTACAGTTTTTTATAAAACTTATATTTCACAAACATTAATACAAAACATTTAAGAAAGCAGATTTACAGCAGAATCGGAACTATTTTTTGAGTTTTTGGGCCGCATTATCCCTCCCAAAATAATTTTTATTTTTCATTTTTAATTTTTATTATTATATAGACACCGTAAATTCAATTATCCATTACTTTTGCTTCACTTTTATTTTAACGGCCGCGTTTTTTGGTCACAGTAACACAAGTTTACAAATTATTAAATTTTTTTCATCCTCTGCAATTTGATGTCACTCCTTATGTAAAATCACGCGCTGAATCCAAATATGGAGCTTAAAAATTTCTCAGTAGAACAGATTTCGAGATAATCCCAATTTACCGTTTTTCGCATTTTTGAAAAAGGACCTCTCACTTAATTTCAATTATCTCAATTATGAAATAACTTATGAACAAGTTTTGTACACCAAATTAAAGCTAATAAAATTATCTTTCAATCGTTCATACATCATTTCAATGTCAAATTTGTGGTGTAGCTGCTAATTAGAAAGATATCGAGAATTTTGTTTCATTTTTATCGAAAATTTGAAAAAACCGCAAATAACACCGTTATTTTCACCAAGAAAAAAATTTTCAAAAATTTCTTTCTCTTTTGGATGATGTAACCTAATGTATAACAAATTCAAAAAGTGTTCATATATTGAAATCTGTTAGAAATTGTAGAAGTTATTAGCATTTATCTAAAAATGAGCAATTTCAGTTTTACCGTTCAAGTGGTATTAAAAATGTCTATGGTCCATTTTGCTCCCCCGTTTGTGTGCACAGTTTTCCTCTCGCGCAAGAAACCAACAAAAGTCTCCCACCATGGCCTCAAATCCTTGTTAGCGGCGTCCCATACTCTTCATATCCTGATGAAATCGTTCACCATGCTCATCACTCTCATCGCCGAGGTTTTCAGGGAAGAAATCCAAACGGGAATCCAAAAAATGAAGTTTCAACGATATTTTTACTCCTGTTTGCAATACAATGTGCAGCGTTTGAGTGTAATGAAAACTTTAATATAATATACAACCTTTACCTATTTGCTTATAATTTCTTATTAAATGTGCGACGACTTCCTTATAGTTAGGACTTCTGAAATTTCCAAGAAATGAAGTGACAACACAACGGAATGAATTACATGCGTCCTCTTCATCCTTGGACAACGTTGAATTGAAGTGTGAGTCCTTGAAAAGTTTTTTTTATTTGCGGCCCAACAAACACACCCTCTTTGATCTTTGCCTCTGATAGGTAAGGGAACACACTCTTCACATATGCAAATGCATCATCGTCTTTTTGTAGAGCCTTCACAAAATTTTTAAATAAACCCAGTTTTTTATGACAAGTGGCTCGAACTTTACATTTTCTTGTCCAACTATGTAATTCGTTCTGACCGGCCATTCGAACGTAGTGCTCGTGGCGTTCTCGACTGTCCCATTTGCACACAAAAAAACATGTGTTTGGTATATCCTTGTTGCAATCCTGAAACTATTGCAACAACTTTGAGATCTGCGCAAATTTTCCAGTTATGTTCCTTGTAGTTAATCAAATCAAGCAACATGGCCATTGATTCATATGATTCTTTTATATTAACGGCATGCGCTATCGGTGTCGAAGGCTTGATGTTTCCCTGGTGCGACAATTCCGCTTTTAGACTAAACTTGCGATAAGCAAACGCCACTTGACTAAACTCCTCAAATAAACCACACACATCATTGCAAGAACAAATATTATTTTATTTTCAAGTAATACTCAGCATAGCGCTTTTGCCGATATAGTATGTTATTTTGACATCATCCTTTAACAAATTCCGTTCTTGCAAGCGTGATGCTAAAGTTTCAGATTTTTCTTTTGAAAGATCTAGATCTCTTATTAGATCGATAGTCCACTTTGGCAGAAGGGATTTCTCTCTTTTGCGTGTTCTTGATAGTTTTCTAAGTCATCGGCTGATTCAGATGGGTCATGCTTTACAGTTACCTAGGGGTCGGACCAAAATCATTGTACAACGGATCAACTAGTGTCTGTGCTGATCTCTAAAAGCTTTTCAACAAATTCAAAAACTGTGCACACAAACGGGGGAGCAAAATGGACCATAGACATTTTTAATACCACTTGAACGGTAAAACTGAAATTGCTCATTTTTTAGATAAATGCTAATAACTTCTACAATTTCTAACAGATTTCAATATATGAACACTTTTTGAATTTGTTATACATTAGGTTACATCATCCAAAAGAGAAAGAAATTTTTGAAAATTTTTTTCTTGGTGAAAATAACGGTGTTATTTGCGGTTTTTTCAAATTTTCGATAAAAATGAAACAAAATTCTCGATATCTTTGTAATTAGCAGCTACACCACAAATTTGACATTGAAATGATGTATGAACGATTGAAAGATAATTTTATTAGCTTTAATTTGGTGTACAAAACTTGTTCATAAGTTATTTCATAATTGAGATAATTGAAATTAAGTGAGAGGTCCTTTTTCAAAAATGCGAAAAACGGTAAATTGGGATTATCTCGAAATCTGTTCTACTGAGAAATTTATAAGCTCCATATTCGGATTCAGCGCGTGATTTTACATAAGGAGTGACATCAAATTGTAGAGGATGAAAAAAAATTTAATAATTTGTAAACTTGTGTAATTTCGAAAAAAAATAAAATAAATTAATTTCAAAAAAAATAATTCAACAGAACAAGTCAATTGTGAAAACTCAACGTGCTTTAAAAAATTAAAAAATTAAGCCATTTCACATTGAATGGGACCGTAAATAAGCAAAATTGCCGTATTTACGCCACTGAAAATCCTCCGGAGATTCTAAGAGGTGCCTCTTCATGACGAAAAGTCAAAATTTGGTGGGGGGTTAATACGAAAACGGTCATTGGGCCGTTTTTCTTCCAAAATGAAAATGGCCATGCTGTTACCATCAACCAGGAGCGTTATCGCGACATGATGACCAATTTTGTGATGCCAATTATTCGTCGAAAGCGTATGAGGCAGTTCTGGTTTCAACAAGACGGCGCTCCACCGCACACAAGTCGCATAACAATCGATTTTCTGAAGAAATTGTTTCCGGGCCGTTTGATGTCGAAAAGTGGTGATTTGGACTGGCCACCGCGTTCGCCCGATTTGACGCCGCCTGACTTCTTCTTGTGGGGATATTTGAAGTCAAAGGTTTACGTTAACAAGCCAAGGACCGTAGAAGAGCTCAAGGACAACATTCGTGAAGAAATAGCCGCTATTCCGGCCGAAATGTTGGCGAAATCGATGGAAAATGCTGCAAAAAGGGCACAATACGCCATCAACGCCAGAGGCGGCCATTTGAGAGATATCATATTCAAAAATTGATGTAAACAAATCTACTTGGAACAAATTAAATGATTAAGATTGCCAACCGCCAAATTTTTATTTTTATACCCTTGGAGAGGGTATATTAAAATTGTCGAGATGTTTGTAACGCACAGAAGGAAACATCTCCGACCACATAAAGTATATATATTCTTGATCAGCATGACGAGCTGAGTTGATATAGCCATGTCCGTCTGTCCGTCTGTCCGTCCCGTCTGTCCGTCTGTCCGTCTGTCCGTCTGTTTCTATGCTATCTCCTCCGTCAGTTTTAAAGCTATCTCAACCAAACTTTGCACGAAGTCTTTTGGTATAAATACGCTGCACATTTGTCGGAACCGGCCGGATCGGATGACTATAGCATATAGCTGCCATAGGAACGATCGGTTGAAAAAGTAGTTTTAGTGAGAAAAACTTTTTTGTTTTCAATGCTATCGCTCCCAACCCCCGTATTTATAAGTTTTCTATGCTTTCACATAATTTCAGCAAGTTTTATGCAAATCGGGCAACTATATAGTATAGCTGCCATACAAAAGATAGGTCTGAAAAAAAGTCTTAGTGAGAAAAACTTTTTTGTTTTCAATGCTATCGCTCCCAACCCCCTGTATTTATAAGTTTTCTATGCTTTCACATAATTTCAGCAAGTTTTATGCAAATCGGGCAACTATATAGTATAGCTGCCATACAAAAGATAGGTCTGAAAAAAGTCTTAGTGAGAAAAACTTTTTTGTTTTCAATGCTATCGCTCCCACTTTGTACAGATCTATATTATATACTACCACACAATTTTGTCAAGTTTGATTTAAATCGGATGACTATAGCATATAGCTGCCATAGGAACGATCGGTCCAAAATGTAGTTCTAGTGAGAAAAACTTTTTGATGAATATATCGTATCTCCATATAAAAAACTGGCAGCATATATCATGCTCCAAGGGTATATAAACTTCGGTACAGCCGAAGTTAGCTTCCCTCTATTTTTTTCTTTGATTTTAAAAAAAAAAACATGGGTCCGTCGAATATGGGCAACCTGTATATATTCTCACCTTCAGCAATTAGTTAATATTTTACGATCTTACAAGACTTGGATGTATTGGTCAAAATCGGATGACTATATCTTATAGCTGTCATAGAAACCATCGGTGCATTTTGAGATTAAGTCCATATCTCATCCTATATATTGGTAGTATATTTCAAATTTTCGGTTTTAGAGGCGAGCGCGTCGAACTACATGTAGTCCGAACAGCCAAACTTTTTATACCCGTTACTCGTAGAGTAAAAAGGGTATACTAAAGTCGTGCAAATGTATGTAACAGGCAGTAGGAATCATTTCCGACCATATAAAGTATATATATTCTTGATCAGCATCAACAGCCGAGTCGATTTAGCCTTGTCCGTCTGTCCGTCCGTCCGTCCGTCCGTCTGTATGAACACCCTAAATCTCAGAGGTGGAGAGATAGAGGTTTGACGGGGTAAACGACATAGCTCCGACGACATATCTCCGCCGTTTTTAAACGACATATCTCCGCGGAGTTATGTCGTTTGGCTACTTTTCTAAAAACGACACATCTCCGCCGCGTTTCAAACGTATATCTCCGCGCGGAGGTATAGTCGTTTGTAACGTCATATCTCGCAGCTTCATAGACGACATATCGCCGCGCGGAGGCGACAGATAACTATCGCAGCAAAAATGTTGCCAAATGAAACTGTATAAAATATTTTAACAAGCTAGTACATTTTTAACAAGTTAAGCCTCATATTACTCCTCAATATTAAATTTTTTTTAATAATTAATTATATACTAAATGAATAAAAATATTTACTCTAATATAATCTCAACTTATTAAAAAAATGTTAAAATATTTTTCTCCACAGATTTGCGGACTGTCAGCTGCTATTCAACTTATATCACCAAAACTGGATGAGCCGTTTGCCCAAAACTAATGACACTTTTTTTGTTGTCACACCCAATTTCCAAAACTTTGAGGGTCCACAAAGAAAAAGTGCTACCAATCTACCCAAACGCTGATAGGGTTAACGAGTTTGGGTAGCCCTTTATCGATTCCGCATAGTCTAGTTCGGTAGTTTTTTTGACTGTTGCACTGTGATATCTGATCTTGATGGAAATTTTAGGGATTGTAGATATTACGAATATAAATGAAAGTTTTAAATTTAGACTCAATATTTTAAAGATTATAGGAATTATAAGCATTTTTTGATCGGGAAATGATTTTTATTTGATAGGAAATCATTCCTTCTGCCTGTTACATACATTTTGGCACGACTTTAGTATACCATTTTTTAAGTTTAATAGTAACAGGTCTAAAAACTAAAATTTAAAGAAAGTTTTAACAAATTGACCCTTTATTCATTAAAGATTACAATCGTGGACAAAAGTATTTTGACAAAACATTTTTTAAATAATCCATTATATCTTTAAGGCAAAAAATCCTAAAATTTTGAGATTTGTATGGAATTCTGGTATACAAGTAGGCTTTCAATAAATCATAAGTAAGAACACAATCAGTTGCTTGGGCTAGAAAATATAAATCAAGTTGTGCAAACGGAAGTGGACAAAAGTATTTTGACAGAATAAAATATGTTTATTCTTAGAACAGAACCTAAAATAGTAAAAATTAATTGTTTCTTGTCAAGTTTTTCACGCTAAACTCGAATCTGGCTTTAGAAATTCCATATCTCTGATGGAATATCTGTAAAATGGACATGAAAATGCAGTAAATGGTTTATTTGGACATTTTGTAAGGACCCTATGTCCTAGAAACGGATTATTTTTTAAAAATTTGTAAATGTCAAGTTATTGTACTCTATGTGTATCTGTAAATTGTAGTTTATATTTTATTAATTTTTATAAGACATAAATTCGAAATCGATCTGCAAAGTAAGGCCGATTTGTTTTTTTTGAAAATATTTTCTTTGCAAATGTGATATTTACATGATTTATAAATAATCAGGCTTTCTTTCTACTACATAGCTTTAACAATATTTATTTATAACCTGTTATATGGCAACCTTGTCATTTTTAAAGGTTTAGAAGAATTAAATTACAGGAGAAAACTGTAAATGATATGAACAAATATTCGATAGGTAATCGGTTGAAACTAAATTTATAAATTTTGTTGTTGTTGTTGCTCGTGCAAAAGGTTGTTTATGTCTTTCGGTTCACAGTTGGCCAAAAAAATTAAATCCTTGGCCCGTGGTTGCAAAAATTGAAAATAAGAACTCAAATAATCAATTTATGACAAATTTATCATTACCCACTGTGGCAAAAAAAAGGTCGAGAGAAATATGAATGTCTGGGCAATGGGGAAAACAACTTAATTTGTCTCACAAACCAACATTTTTGCGTATCTTCTTTCGTTGTATTTTCCGGTTTTCGCATTTTAGCTGGGTTACAAGCGACGTGTCGCTCGCGCGGATTTATGTCGTTTTAAAACGTCATACCTCCGCCGATTTCCGAACGAGATAACTCCGCGCTGATATATGTCGTTTAAAATGTTATATCTCCGCCGTGTTGCCTAAACGACATATCTCGCGGGAGTTATGTCGTTTTAAAACGTCATATCTCCGCCGTTTCACGCGTATCTCGCGCTGAGTTATGTCGTTTTAAACGTCATATCTCCGCGTGGAGATATGTCGTTTTTACAGCGTAAGTCTCCGCGCGGAGATATGTCGTTTGTAACTCGGCGAAGATATGACGTTCTAAAACGTCATATTTCCGCCATTGATCACGGCGGAGGTATGTCGTTTCAAAAAAACGACATATCTCCATCTCCGCCGGCAAAATAAATTGATATAGTTCTGGCCAAGTTTACGCTCAAAATAAGACACATTTATATTTAAAACGTTGTTATGATATTCCCCTAAAAAGGATATAAAAAACAAATTAACACATAAATTTTTTTTTTTTTTTTTTGATTTCCTTCCGAATTTTCCATATATTTCAAATTTTCGATTTTGAGGGCGAGCGCGCGTCCACTAAATGAAGTCCGATCGCTGCCAAACTTTTTTTCATATCTTCTGGGGCCAAAACGAATCTTTTTCCGCCCGGTATTTTGAATCAATGAGGATGAAGAAGAAATCCATCTAGATGGCTAACCTTGAACAGGAGCAAAGCAAATGCAGCAAATCCACCTAGATTTGCAAAAACAGCAACATGAGAAAACGGGCCTTAAGGTTGCAAAACATCCTAGCCGTTCTAAGGTGCTGGTCTAAGCATTGGCCTTTTGCATGCTGAGAGCTTTTACTATGGTTGGCGGCGACGCCACGAGTATTTTTGATAATGGAGTGAGTTAAGTTGCCCCACCGTGTGTTCAGTGCCCCGGGATCCTGAGCTGGAATTCCAGTAGGGGCGAATCACCGGCGTCCTCCTCAACGAGCAGAAGTGATAATAGATCGGAAAGGGGATTAAAGGCTTAGAACGGCCATCAAATTGGAATTTCCCCCGGTGTCCACAGAAGACTCCAAGGCTATGTCTGTGAAAGAAGATGCTGTGCTGGAACTTAACATTGATAAAGATGAACCTGAAGTGGATGTGACAGTGGCCAGTTGAATGTACACAAAAAAAGAAACAAATTATTTGTGCATTCTCTCCTTACAAACCGAGATTCAAGTCAATTGGGTGAAAAATATTTTTTTGCATTTAGAATTTTCCGTGATTTTTCACGATATCCCATTTTTTCGCGCCGAGTTTCTACCTCCCATGTGGGGTGGAATTTTTCGAAATTCTATCTCAGTGCTCACTTCTATATCTTACCGGCAATCAATTAAATAAGCAAACCGATATCTTTGGCTCGTAATAGATCATAATTGGCTACTTTCAAGGTTTGGTTTACTGGTCAGAATTCCAGCTCTGGATTATTTCAACCTTTTTGTAATTTTATGAATGTAAAAGTTGATTTCTTAAGTCAAATGTCCACATCTTATCCCTATTACGAACAAAACTCGAATCTTTGGCTAATATGTGTACAAATTTGGTAGCCTAATATGTCATACTGCACCAAGAAACATTCTTTTGAATATGTTACAAAATCCAAAATTAAAATAAATGTTTCCCTCTAAATTCCGACTCTTGCCTCTATCCTTCTCTACAGTTAAGTTCATTAAAAAATAAAAATACCCAGCTCTTACAGCAAATCAATTTTGATTTACTTTAAGCACCAGCCATATATCAATACATATATGTTCCCTCCCCCCTCCCTCCACGCCAAATGGCGCATGTTTCTTTCTTGAATCTGCCAGACTTGACCAACGAATCGTTCCATCATTCCAAAAGTGTTGATGATGGAAAATGTCCCACTGTGAGCGGGTATAACACACAAAATAGAGAAGACATACAATAGAATGGAAGAAAGAACCACAACAACAATAAACGCTAATAATGCTTAATCAATGTTACACTTTTACAATACAAAAATTTCAAGTGTCTATGCAGGCCCCGAAAAAAATATCGTAAAGTTCAACTTCATTTGGAACATGATTTATGACTTTTTCATTACTCTTCACACCTGTGAAAAAAAAAACAAAAGTTGAGGCCAAATGAAAAGTAATTGAAATCCATTTTGGAATCGCCTGGAATATGTATATGTGTTGTAAGGCACAAAATCGATTTCGATTTAGAGAATTGAACAAATCGTTAAAAAAAAAATCAAACCATTGGAAAACAATGCGAGGAATTTGTTGCGTACAAATTTGTTTTCATTTACGTTGCGCATTTCAATAATCATTTATCTTATGGGATTTCTTTTGATTATAAACATTTGTGGAAGTTCATAATTTACAAAAGACAAGCAAGAGCAAATTGAGTTGAAATTATCAAGTTAATATTAGAAAGTATCCTGTGGTTTCTCCCATTTCCAACACTCTGCCAACTAGCCGAACTATCGATGGTATCCATGGTTTTAGAGCAGATCTATTAAAAACCTCAATGAAAGTCTGTCAAGCGCCCAAACATCTGTCGTCTAATAACGAGTCTTCTTTTAACTGCACGCTGTTAACATAGTCGGAACCGATCAGATCGGTTGCCTATATCTTATAGGTCTCAAAGAACGATCAATTGGAAAAAGGTCTTAGAGAAAATGTACTTCTCATTCGATTTACGATTTGTGATTTATGATTGCCGATTTTATCTGCTGAATACAGTGATTGCCGATTGCGATTGGTAAATTTGACAATCATGATTGCTGAGAAGGAATCTTACAAAAAGGAGGATTGGTTATCAAACTCACACCATCAAGCATTGCGCTTGTGTGCGTACGCGTGTTTTACATTTCAACGTGAGCAACAAACAACTGAACAAATGGCTCTTGAGAGAACAAAAAGCCGAACACGCGCTTCGCTCTCTCTCTCTCTCTTTATACGTGTGTCGGCTGCGTCGCCGGCAGAAATATGAGTTCCCATCCTATAGGCCAAGATATACTTGACAAGGTAGCCGCACTCGCTCTCTCGCTCTCTTTGCTTACTTCTTAAATGTCAGTCTGTGAACCATCGAGCACAAGTATTAGGGAGAAAATTTGCTGAGTCGACATTGCTTCTGTCAGAAATTAGTCAGCTTTTCTGCTTCTTTATAAGAAGTTGTGAGAGAGCGAGTGCGGCTATCTCACGTTGTGCTTCTATGTTAAATCTTTTTTTTAATCAAGTGTCAGCAGCACACTGAAGTTTTGTGGACCGAGTTGAGAGAGCCTTGTTTATTGTATCGTGAGACAAACTAAAACTCGGAAAGTTTAGCTAAATTGCAACAGGACCACAGATAAGTTGATGTCGATAGCGGCATCACGTTGCACCAAATTCCAGTTCAAGGCGTTGAGGGAGGATCAAAATATTGCCCGTTTGCGACACAACTGTGACTTAAAACAAGTGCAGATCGAGAAGGAGACCTAAAGATAACGGGCGTTGATGTGCGTAGAGCCATTACCACTTTGCAGTCCTGCTATCGTCTCAAGGGGTCTGAGATGTTTGAGATGTCGTGCATAATTACGGCCTACCACTTGAAGGAATACACTAGTTTAAAGCCATAAAGACACATATCTACTGTCTACTCGCTGAAGTGGGAGACGTTAACATTAAAAACAAAAAAGTTTTTCTCACAAAGACCCACTTTTCGACCGATAGTTCCTATGGCAGCTATAAGATATAGTCATACGATACGGTCGTTTCCGACATATTAGCAGAGTGCAGCAAAAAGAAGACTCTGTGCAAAGTTTCTCGATAGCTTTAAAACTGAGAGACTAGTTTGCGTAGAAACAGACAGACAGACGGACAGACAGACGGACGAACAAAGCTCAATCGACTCAGCTCGTTACCCTGATCAAGATATATATAGTTTATAGGATCGGAAATGAATATTTCTATGCCTTGCAAACTTCTGGGTATTGCAAGGGTATAAATATATTCAGTCGAAGAAGTTAACTCAATATTAACTTACGAAATCAATATAATAGGAACCACATTACTTGGTACATGGTAGTAGTAGTAGCAGTAAGATGTTGTTTTTATTGAGTAAAGGTAAAATATCAACAGAGCTATTACATATTTTTGCTTGGCTTTGCAATAATAAAACGGTAAGTGTTATACAACAATGGTTTATTTAAAACCGTCAGTTGATACTAGGTGTATTTTCTATATTATTTATAAGTATATGTTTGTCTGAGAGTCGCCTTTCATTTGACTACTCCACCCACCTTCCCCGTTCGTCACGAGATAGAGGATCCCCGTCAATGAGGGCGGCTCAACAGACTATTTTAGAAAAATAAAAATTAGTGAGTTTAGCTGGCTCTAGGCCCGAAAAAATTTGTGTTTGTTCACAACTGAAAACAACTTATGCATTATTGTACACCAAAAATAAGCTGGTTGCCTATACGGTACCGTTTCATCATTCTCCCAAATAAATCTTCAGTAGGCTTATCGCTGGAGAACACATCGCTTCACCTGTCCTACCATACAATCAATGTTTTTATCGGTTGGGAACCTCAAAAAACAATGAAAGTAAAAATAGGACAAGCTACCATGTCTTCAACTTTTTGGTGTAAATATGCTTAGCTTTAGCTCAAAGTTCCAAGTACAAAGCTTCAGCTCTTGAAAATAAAAATAAAGATAAAAAATAAAAACTGACAAAATCTTCGTTTACAATTTGTCTCCGATATTTAATTGCTTCTGCTAAAAAAATTGCGTTAGTGCATTAAAATTCTTTGTTTAGTTTAAACTAAGTTAAATAAAGTATATTAAAATAAAATACTTAAAAATCTTCGTTTGTTTTAAATCGGATTAGTAGTTTAAATACAATACCCAAAATATTTCCAAAACAAGTGAGCTCGGCTTGGCCGAACAATATATTATAACTGGGTGATCTGGTGTGCTGCTGCGCTCATCTGTTGTCTGACGTAAAAAGTCTATAAAAATTTCTGAGGGGTATTCTCCATGTCGAGGCTGTTTTATGGACCTTTTTTTAAAAAAAAATCTTATCTCGTAACGCAAAGAGCTTTACCAGCTCTGTTTTTTGTATTATGTTACAAACAGATTAGAGTAAACAAAAAAATCATTACTGCTTCGATACGAGGGCTGTTCAAAAATGTCCACAATATAAGGGTGTCCAAATAACGGTATAGTGCTGGCGGCCATGATTGTGAACTCCAGGTTCTGTGAAATGAAAACTAAAAACGGAGTTATAATCAATGATTTTTGCGAGTTTTGTGATTTTTTTTTGACAAAATGGCGGCAATTGAAAAATTAAAATTCGATTTTTGGGCCTTTTTTTTGTAGCTTAGTGTAACAAAAAAATAAAACAAATTTTGAAAATTATGAGTGGTGACAATTCTGCTTCGATTTCACTTTGAATCATCAAAATCAGGTCAGTGGAACTTGAGATATCATGGCTGCCAGTTCAAAAACCCTGGTTTCAAAAGAAATGCTTTCAAAGTTTGAAGTAATTTGAAAATTGCTTGTTTTATCGATGACATTAGTCGACCGAAAAGGATATCTTCTAAAGATTTTGAATATCAAAAAACCATTTTGGGGCGATATTCTCAAATTTCCAAGCTATAAAAAAAAATAATAATAAAAAATAAAACTAAAAAAAGATTCGTGGACTTGGTTAAAATTCTTGCAAAGCAAATAAAAATTAGAAAATCAAACTGAAAAATTTTTTTGAATACGTGGATTTTTAAAATTCTTTTGCAAAATGCAAATAAAAATTAAATTTCTTGCAAATTTCAAAACAGACAATTCTATTTTTAAGATATTCTTCGTCATGAAACTACAAATCTAGTTTCAACCACTGAATCTAAATATGACCTGGGCGATCAATGGCACATTAAATTAGCTTTGTCCTCACGAAGGATATCTTAAAAGTAATTGTTATTTTAATTTTCAAAATAAAATAGTGGGGGAGAGTGGGGGTTGTGATCATAGTTTTGTTTTTTCGAACATAACTTCGCCAAAAATCCATATTTTTCGTTCTGTAAATTTTGTATTTTAGGTAAAAGATGCACATCTTCAGCACTAGATTTTTTTTTTTTTATTTCATATTGAAAAAAAAATGTGATTTTTTTAAATTTCGAAAACTTGTGGGGGTTGTGAGCCACCCATCTAAAAAGTTCAAAATTCCTGCTTTTAAGCCATTATTTTTATTAAATGAAAAAATGAACAATTATTCGTATATTCTAAATTAAGAAATATCAATGAAGAGTGAAAATTGATTGACGGCATCAGGCTTGTTTTCTTTATCTACGAGCACTTTTTGCTTGTGGCTGTTCTTTTTTTTTGCCTTTTTCAATGTTTTTTTTACTTCTTTGGAGAGTTTTTCATCTGTTTTATTGCGCGTCATTGCAATATTCTCTTTGAAAGTCAAAATTGACTTTTTTTTCAAAAGTGGCTCACAACTCCCCATATCTCACCTTTTTTTGGTGATGTCATATAACCAAAAAGAAATTGATTACAAAAAAAATCATATTTTTATCAAAAAGGCAATTGACCAAAGATATTTCCACACACTTCATAACAATTTGATAATATTCACAAGTCAAAAAAAAAACATTTTTTTTTTTAAAAAAAAAATTTTTTGAAAAATTCGAGTTCTGGTTCACGAACTTAAAGAAGGTTTGCTTCTGGCCAATAGTTGGAGAAAGAAAGAAGACAAATAAAAAAAAAAAAAAAATTTATATATTTTTATTTTAAACAATATGCGGGGGCTCCAAAACCACAAAATATCATACACATTTTCCGCTATCTGAAAATCATGGATTTGCGCATCATCATTTTGACTTTCAAGTGAAACGCAACGCTAGAAATGAAAAAAACATTTTTAGATTTCAATAGTTTCCCATCGGCTAAAACTTTCTGTTCGTTTCCCTTTGCGCTTCTGTTTTTCTCTCCATTGGATATAATCCAAAAGTCGACCCTTTTGAGTTCGCAGCTGCTCCAATCTTCACCAGAAATGAAAGTAAACTATTTTCAAGCATTTGTAGCTACTGTTTTTGCTAATCTAAACTCATAGATAGATTATGAACTTGATCATCATCGTCATCATCATCATCGCGCTAGGAGCATCGGGTATCGACTGTGGTTAAAATAATTGCCAAAACGCATGCGGTGCTCAATTTACGTTGGCGGCGCTTGCGCAAGGAAGGCACGCTTTTGCTTTTGCTTTTGCGGCCCAAGTTCTGTGCCCACCCCCTAGGGATTGGCTGCTGTGACAGAAGTGTTTTTTGGCATGTCAAATGGCCGTTGGTTGCCGCAGCCCTCCTTTTAATAACATTATGAAAACGCGTGTTTTACAGCTCATCATGAGTCGCAATGGAGTCCATTGCAGTGCTTGCATTTTTTCGTGCACTCTTTACATATTTTTTTTTCAATATTTTTTTTTTTTGCCTGCCAGTTACAAGTCAAGTCCTCGCCACAGCCGGCACGGCTGGAGGTCGGTTTGGGGTCGTCGCCGTCGACAGCGGCGGCCCTCCCATTGCGCCCTCACCATGCGGTGCGGGCCTTCTGCGCAACCGCAGAAGCCAAAGTCAGGCGTTGACTCTGAAGCGCGCGCACTCGTAGAGCTATAATTTTCCAATATGCAAATGTGTTTTCGGGTCTCTGCGGTGGCTCATTAGAGAGATGATGTGGTGGACTCGGCCAAGCGTTTGACAATTATACAATTTTGCAGCACGACTAAGCAAATTATTTTCACTAAATTAAATTTTAACTCGTGCTGGGCGCACTTCTTCCAAAAGCAGGCACATATCCAACTCCTCCTCGACAAAACCTCACAAATTGTGGTCTCCAAGTGAGTTTTTGAGGGCCTGTGGATTGACATGTGGCATGGTGATGAAAAGTTGTGATTGGATTTCTTGGGAGAGCGGCAGCTGTGTGTGTGCGTGCGTGTGCGTGAGTGTGTGTGAGTGATTGGGAACAAAAGGTTAATGAACAAAAGACATTGTTGAGATGAAGTCTAAAGAATCGATTGTCCTAGAAATGGGAATGAAAAGCTTTTTGCCTTAAGTAGGATTCCCCAACAAGGACTTTTATGGCTAAGGATCATGGAGTTCCCTTAGCTGGAGTCTACACCCAAGAAAAAGTGATCATCAAAATGACACTATTTAGTCATCAATTTGAAACTATTGAGTATTAAATTCTCTTAAAACAAGTATCAAATTGATTTTCGAAAGTATTCAAATGATATTTCAAGGGTATAAATTTGATACTAACTTGTATCAGTTAGACACTTTTTTGTATCAACTTGATACTAGGTCTTATCAATTTAATATTTCTATAACCAAACTCTTGCCCTTAAAAGTATGCAAACTTTATTTACTTACATAATTTTCTAACAACAAACATTGTGTGTCAGATATGGCAGTGTCATACAGATTCCACACTGTAAATTCATTTAGATTGTCAGAACAGTAATAGATATACAATATAATCTTGTGTTAAGCCATATATAAAAATAATATAATTCTGAATCATTTCTTAGCACACTAAATTTTGTGTGTATAAACCTAGTATATGAATAATTTCGTTTGAGCGTCACATCGTTAATGAACACTTTAATGACGTGTGTAACATCTCAGCTGTGTTGCCAATTTGTCCTTTTTGCGGACAGATCTGTCTGTTTGACTTTGCGATTTCCGGAAAAATTTTGAAACGTCCCTATCCGGAAAAAAATGTCTTTTTATTTTATTTTATCCTTTATTTATACTTTTTAAATTTTTCTAAATCGCTCACACATTTTATCAATTGAAACTATGTGGCATCTCTTTCATATTCGTTTTACGCCTTCGATAAGGATTTTTCAAAGCGATGCTACCTGTTTTAATTGTTTGTAATCAAAAATCAAACGTATCGAGAATCGGTTCATTGCGCTCTAAAGTTTAAAATTATCCACACACCGAAAGACGATAATTCTGCAAAAAAAAAAATAGTTCCACCAGATTCCTCGAATAAATATTTTCGACGATGATCTTCAAGAAGACATCCAAGAAAACTTGTACTTGGGCTACGAGTTTTATGCCTCTTATGGTAAGAAGCCAATACAAACACATTTGACGAAATACTTTAAGGATAAAGAATCTATATTTTGAAGTTACAAATTTTAGACAACAGCAATGATTTTGAAAAAACTATAGCTTAATTCAATTCGTAATGGATATTTTGGATAGAATCAAGAAATCCTAGTTTTTTAAAAATATTTTGAAGATCGGTCAACAGTTTACTCCTTAAATTTTTGTAACCATTTTGAAAAAAGGGGTTCCGAAATAATCCCATTAAAAAATTTAAGAAACTGTTTTTAATAAAACTAAACTATTTTTAATAGAATACAAACATGGATTTGATGCATTTGGTGTAAGCTTTCACCGGAAAAATTTTTTTTATCAAAATCGGTTAAATAGTTCTCAAGAAAATTTGGGTCAAAAATGCGTGAAGACGGTAAAAAAATAATCTCCAAAAATTACCAAGTTCCACTTTTATAACTGGTTTTTTTTTTGAAGTTTTTTGACAAAAAAAGGAAAGATATGAAATTTGTAAAATTACAATGGTCGAGAGGAAAATTTTATCAAAAAAATAGTTTTTGCATACTTTTGAAAAACAGAAATTTGAAGAATACCAGTATTGAACTCCACGTTAGCGGACGACGTTTAAATAATTGTCCCTGAAGACGATGCCGATGTGCATCCGAAATATATTGGAAACAAGCACAAACTGTGTTTTTTTTCTTCTTGACCTCAAGCCAGCAAACATCAAATTCTACAATTAGAAAGGTCGCTAACCAACAACTCTTTTGTAAAGCATATTTTTGGATCTGCTTAAAAGTTTTATAGGATGA